>LKNJ01001443.1:88016-163629 GCA_002120245.1 Maccullochella peelii
GGGGGGGGGGGGGGGGGACAACACCCCTGCTTCTTCTCTTGCTCTCTTTTTTTCACACACAACAGTGCACGCACACACACCAAGCGTGTGCAAACAGTGACGTGGCAGGCGTAAACAGAGAGAGTGAAGCAGTGTGTGTACACACACACACACACACACACACACACACACACACACACACACACGGCAGGCGCTGACCTGTCAACCTGAGCTCCCACCATTTACACAGCCTAGGTATCCTCACAATCTCTCCCTCTCACACACACACAAACACACACACACAGAAAGGTTCGTACACATCTGCCATTCCTAAATTCCAGGCCTCGATTTCTTGACAGCATTTGAAGGTTTTGGTCTGCGCTCAGTATGAGTTACATTCAGAGTGAAAGGGCATATGTCAAATATGCAATGTCAACTTAAAGCAGAAAATTCACCTCACAGCAACAAATACCACAACATGGCACTCCACGTGGTTTCAGCAGATCACTGCAGTAAAAATGTTTATTACCATGACCATATTTTGTGCTCCAGCAACCGCCACAGTCTACACTCTCCTCACCTGAAGTGGTGTAGGATGCTGTTGATTGCCAGGCCGTCAGCCCAGCTTGTGGTGAAGTTCAGCACATTGACTTCTGGGTAGGAGCGGGTGCACTGGCGTACCCAACTCAGTAAGATCTTCTCACTGTTGGTCTGCTGCAGGTTGGACATGATATCCTTCATGATGTCTTTCACCTATATGAAAATGGAAAAACAAGAGTTAAAACATGCAATTTGGCACATTTTGATTCCATTTCCTGACTAGAATTCACACAGTCGTTCTTAAACATGAGTTGCTTTATTCTGGTTGCGTATGTTTTTGTTGATATGGAAAGTGATAATTATTCTAATGATCCTCTTACCAGGGGTGCCATGGCAGATAAGAGCATCAGCCATGGGTCATACAGTATTTGCCATCAACACAGGCTGCTAAGAAATATACAAACATTCTGTGTTTCTGCACACTTAGTTTCCTAGTTTATGCATTAAATTGGCCATTTTCTTCATGCCCACTGTGATTGGCAAAGATGTTCAAAATGTGTAGGAAATTATATGAGATAATCAAGATTAAACATCACCACTTCAGTGCACTATAGTTATATGAAATAATAACAGGTTTGCTATGATAATGACAGCATGTCTAGCATGCACAACAACATACACGTCGTAAAATTCATGGTGCATACAGAGACAGGAGTGCCATTAGACTAATAATAATGAAAGAGTAATGAAAAGCTAATATTGAAAGAACTGGCAGTCCAAACCCTTTTAATAAAACTTGTTTATAAACTACTGTTTCAAATTTCAGCAGGTCAAATTTACACAAAGCAGCGGATTGTCAGCATGTTTACATGCATGAACGCATGTGTGCACACCAATACTGATTTTCCATCATCTGTATTTTTGATCCCTCTGGAACATCGGTGAATTGTGAGCAAACACTAATGGGTCGTTGTGTGTGTGTGTGTGTGTGTGTGTGTGTGTGTGTGTGTGTGTGTGTGTGTGTGTGTGTGTGCAGGATGTGGGTGGAAAGAAAGGAACAGCACATGTATGTGTACGTGTGCTCACCTGCCAGTGAAGGATAATACTCCAGATGAGGCCCAAGGTCAACTTGTGGTTCCCATCTACAATATCTGTCCCTCCTATGTTTACCAGATCAACCTGAAAAAGATGACAGACAATGAGACAGGGATTCGTTACAAATAATTAATAATACAAGAAATGGTACAAAGTTGTGTATTAGTCCTAAAGTCGAAATGATTCCTGTTTTGAGCAGATTAATTGGAAAGCCAACCCAGTTGTACTATAATAGAATATAATATCTTCTCACTGAAAATCTCTTTTGTTTGCTGTAATCATAAAATCCTTTCAAGCTGGTAATAATTGATGTTACAACACTTAAAGTAACAACTCGGATCACAAAGTAACGTCTGAGTTTCTTTAGTGGAGTAACTAATATTGAAATCTTAACAAGTGTCTACACAGCTGAATACTTCTGAACCATGCATTTTCACCACACAATGTGTCTGCAGTCTTGTCAGACATCATATGGGGTGAGGCCATGTGCAGACTGATTACATATAAATATTTTGGAGAGGATCAAGACACAGAGTGGAGCATGAGGTAAATCTCTCTCTCTCTCTCTCTCTCTCTCTCTCTCTCTCTCTCTCTCTCTCTCTCTCTCTCTCTCTCTCTCTCATTCACTGCTCTTTAGATACAGCTTTAGACTCATGTTAAATGTACACAGTCAAGCTTTCTGATCAAAGTCAAGCAATTTTCAATGATAAACGTGGTTTCTATACTTTAATTAGCAACATCACATTTTTGATGATATCTATTTATTTTCAAAAACTTCTAAAGGCCTTAGTTTATTTTCTCCAGTCAGCAGACTTTAAAGGCTCGTGGGAACTTTGGCCTTCACTGCCAGCTGACAGTCTCTGGCTCTTGCAACTAACATCTCTGGTAGTGTAAGATAAAGTCAAATGCATCATAGCCCAGCAGTCTGTGGGTGTTAACTTCGATAAAACAAAACAGCAGTTAATTTTACTATTTATTATAGTTCCCTCTTTGTGGCTATACCTATGCTGTACTGTGTGGCTAAAATGAAACCCTGCAGACTCTTTGGCCTAACATACCTGGATAAGAACCACTTGTAGATGTGATTTGGCTGAAAGCATCCACCAAGTAACAACTGATGGGACAATAAGCACCAAACAAACAGCAGAAAACACCAGGTACTCACATTATTTTGATGCAGAACCTGAAGTACTTTGTTGACATTGTTGAGAGCGTGCACTCTGGTGGAGCCTCTCTCTTTGGTCTGAGGAACAGGAAACACAGCACAAATCAGGTGACAGCATGTTCACTGTTCACTAGCCAATCATACTGTAAGGCTGCAGGGATTGAAACATGATGCAAATCAATAGTTTGAGCTCTTGTTCACACTGAACTACTGAAACTACAGTTTCAATGTATGGAGGACATATTCACACTGACAGTAAAAATAACCAGGTCAAACTAGGGAGTAAAATGTACAATGTGAGGCATTGCTACAACAAGAAAAAGGTATGCCATCACTCACCATACATTCATCAAATCCATTACCCTATCAGCAGTGTCCACAGGCCAACTTATGGAAAGAATGGTAGGATGAATAGCTGCCAACTGCAAATCCTTTTTAAGTCTTCACATACCTCAACCACTCATTAGCACCCAATTATAGAATTAGTATTCTGGCATCAGAGTGTGTGTGTGTGTGTGTGTGTGTGTGTGTGTGTGTGTGTGTGTGTGTGTGTGTGTGTGTGTGTGTGTACGTGTGTGCCTGCATGTATGGCATAGAGACAGTTGGCACTTAGTACAGCTGCAGGTGCTAGAAAGCAGATACGCTGCTGAAGGGGTGCCAGCGAGGTGTGTGCTCGTAAGGCAGCACATGGTTAGTCACATACATATATTGGCATGGACTACTTGGGATGGGAAAAAAATCTGTTTTATCTATTTCTTTACCAACTCTTTTTTTGAGAGTGTTTGTTGGGCAACATCTTCTGTTAAGCAAAATCTTTGTGAAGGAAAAACCGAACAGTCTTGCAAAAAATAACATGCAGAAAATACCAAAAAGCCAAAATTGGCAAAAGTTCAAATAATATAAGAACATCTCTTCATCTACAATTGATGAAATGGGAGATATATACTGTGTTTGTAAAACATCTGTTCTTAATTTAGCTCTTTCTATACCAGGATCCAAAATACTGCTAAATCTGCTGTCCCCTGTGTGGCTCTAATGTTTACATTAGATTTAACGTTTGAGTTTACATGAGGTGATGCATGTGCTTGTATTAGCTTGAGTAGATGCAGCAGTCACGTCTCAGCTACAAAAACACTCCACTGCTGTAATTTCATTGCATGCATTGCCAAAAAACTCATAAGAGTTTTAGCAGTGTTAGCACCCTTGCTTGAAATCAGTGTTTTCACAATGTTGCCCCTAGTTGTCCTGCTTGAAAAAATGCACTCACAGAGCAAACATGTTTTTTTTCATGCTACAGCTTGAGTTCAAAATGAAGTCAAACTTTTGATAAGATAAACCACTAATAGTAAAGCTAACCAAATCCCAAATTTTAGGGTAATTTCTTTATTATTTCTTAGTTATCATGTGACAAAAAGGTCTGCAAACCATAATACACACATACACAAACTCACCAGGACAGTGCCAGTGAGACCCTCCAGCAGGTCCAGCAGTTTCCTCCCATCCCTCAGGTCAGAAAACATATCCTTGATGGGCGTCTTCCCCGTCTGATTAGACAAAACAGCACAACTGGTAGGTTTTGTCTAGAATTTGTAGTCTACACCAAGAATGAGAGCTGTAAAGTGTGGCTGCAGCCCAGAAACAATAATCCAGATGTTGATGCAGCAAGCAATCGACAAACAAGCCAATCAACTAACACACTCAGATATTTGTATTTCACGGATAAGATATTAAGCTGAATCAACTATGTAATCAAACTGTGTGTCAAAATGGACTTAAATCCCTTGAGAAGGCATACAATGTACATGCCGTTTAATAAAAAGGACTGAAATGGTTCAACAACCCAATGCAGGTCTATGTAGCCATGGACATTCAACAATTTGAAACCACCAAAAGCACAGAGAAGAGAAGGTCGAGAGTTGAAACAAAGGGCATTTAAGAGCTTCAGAGATTATGTTAGCCTGTCTGAGGAGTGCAAATATTTAAACAAGACCAGTTAGCAAAATCAACTTAACATATTTAACACAATTCTGTAAGTGGTGTGTTTATGAGAATAAAAAGATGTAAAAACAGGACCACACACATAAATCCATTAGCACTCTGACAGAAATAGTTGCTGGGTAGAATAATGGACTAACATGTGCATTAAAACAATGTGTTTAGTTCATTGGTCTGAACATTTGCAATTAGGTTTTGTAATTTGTTTTATTAAATTAAGGTGGGACATGGCAATTTCTTGTCATCTGCAGTAAAAGTGCAACAACATTTATACAATGACAGGTATACATTTCAACAGTTTGTTCTACTCCCCTGCTAGCAGCAAAGCTAGCCTGCCCCAGGGGTGTTACCCTCTTCAAACATAAAAATCTAAGTCCCAAGGGACAGCTTTTCATCAGAAATACTAGACTAACCATCTTAGGACTGAATGAATCATCATTTAGTCCCACTACTTCAGTCACTCTTTAAAGTGTTCCACTTAAACATCAGGCTGATTTTTAGTTTTAAAATCATTAACTCAGCTTCTTGGGCTTTCTAGTGTTGTTTTAACTAGTGCAGTAAAAGTTTGGCATTCATTTGAACTAGTCACAATATTTCACCTTACCTTGGAGAACTGTGCATTTATCCATTTGGTGAATGTCTTCTTCTGTACTGCATCATGCTCGTCTGTGGAACAGAAACAAGAGTGGTTGTTAGAAAGGTAAACAGGTCAAAAATTGGCAGCAGTAGGTAGGGCCTGTCTTGTAATGATAGCAAAGGATATTGTTAACACTCAAAGTCCATTACCACTGGTTTATTTCAGGAACCAACTGGCCAAATTCACTCTCACATTGACATGCTGGTAAATGGTAATTATAGCTGGAGGCGTCACGACTTAAAAGCATCATGATCAATGTGGCTGGAACATCAGAAAATGACAGGAACAAAATGTAGGCAAGAGGGGTATTTGGATAATGTGTACAAAATGTCAAAAGGTGTGCCGTGTCAGAAGCACCACGTTGTCCAAACAGCCCATTTGCAATTGTGCACACACCCGTAGCCATTTATAATGTTGCCCTGGACTCTGAATACAATTGTACAAATATTTCACATTCTCTTCCCCCTTGACTCCCTCCCTCCCTCCCTGCTCCTTCGTTATTCTCTCCAACATGGCTCTCTAATAAGGCCTCATTGTGTGTCAGGCAGAGGGTCAACTGCTTTGATGTGCCTGGCCGATGGCTGGCTCCTGTAATGGATCAGAGTAGCTCATACAAAGCCTTGGACTGAACTTAGAAAATAATTTTTCTACTTTGTCCCACATTTAAAAAAATATGGAGGAAAACAAACAAACCATTTCAATCATTACAACTATATTTGTTTCTTTACAATTTATTTTAGCTTGTGACGTATCAGAGAAAATTAACATGACATATTAAGATGACTGTTTTACAAATCATAACATTCATGTTAACGTTATGATTTTTATTAATTCATTAACATTCATAAAGGAGGCCTCTGCAGGCGATCTGTACAGTGTACATCAATGATAATTAAAGTGGGAAATCTCTTTCCATGTGCCAGCTTAATGATGAGACAATTAATCAATGAACACAAAATTAAAAGCATTTTTGAACAGCAGCTTCTCAGACATGAGGATATACTTCTTTTCAACATCCCATAATTTCCCTTTGATTTTCTTTTTTTTTTTTTTGACTGTTCAGACAAAAGAAGCAGTTTCAAGTCATCACTCTGGACTAGAAATGCACTGATCCGATCAGTATCAGCCCCGATGCAGATCTTATTGCAAGGAGTCACAGTCATGTAATCAAACAATCACAGGATGTAGAGCGGTGGATCATTAAACTCCAGACCAGTGCATCAAATCATTGCAGACACATAATGACATTCCTAAGCAAAGTGCAGCAGCAGTATGAACTTCTGCAGCCAAATACAGAACAACAGCGTCAACAATAGAATTGCTCACCTGAGGGAATGGGTGTTATATGTCACTGTATCAGAGAACTACACCTTAGATGTCAGTGATATGAGGAGCCTGCCATGCCCTGCAAGTTTAGTTTATGTTTCTTTCCCTCATGTGCCCTTCCTCCTAAATAACCACTTCATTAAGTTGTCAGTGTGTCTCAGAATTGTACACCTGAGAGAATGGGTCAAAGTAGAATTGCATTCACATCTGCTTCTAAGTACCATGACGGGGGTCTAAGACTGTAATCTAGGGGCAGAGAAGTGGTAAAAGTGTAAACTGCCACTGTCATTCAACTAGCCGCTGGGTAAAGCACCATGAACTGAACAAAGATCAAAGGTTATGATCACCAGTCCCAGGAGTCATCGGCTTCTTTGTTTGGGGTGTGTGGAGTGTATGTTGTGTGTGTGTGCGCAGCCGCTGGCTGGGTGAGAAGGGGCATAAAAACAAGAATGTACTGCAAGGGGAGGCCAGAGGTGGGGGTGAGAGAGGTGAATAGGTGAGAGGATGAGATAAATGATGGTGGAAGAGAGGTTTTCTTTTGGGGGACTGGCAAAAGCAAGAGAGGCTAGTTGCCTAGACTGGTATACACTTGCACTGTATCCTCTTCTCTGTACCAGCATTGTCTTTAAAGTGCTTTGAACCATAACACTGTAAAGGGCCCTCCTGAGAGTATGTCGACCCATTTTTCCATAAATCGCAGGCAGCAACAATAGTACCTAAAGGATTCTTTCTTAAGAGGTGAAGAAGACAAAGAGGTGATGGCTGAAGGAGGTGATGAATGACGAAGAAGATGGAGAAAAGCGTGATTGACAAAGGGTAGGTGCAACAACAGGGGTCTCAATAACTGACGGCAATCAATCCCAGTGGATAACTTACAGGTGGAATGGTTAAAAATGCCCTGACAGACAAGAAGAGAGGAAGAAAGAAGGCCACAAGACAAAACAGCAAAAACATTGGAAAAAACAAGGGACAAAAAGATCTAGAGAGGGAGCAAGAGGGAGAGAAAAATGCTGGCAAGAACATTTAGAAAACAATGAGCACAAGGAGCATGAAGAGGAGGCCAGGTATAGTATAGGTATGCTTTTAACACAATATCAATTTTCCTTTTATAAAAAGCCCTACGTGGAGGCCTCCTGTCCTTATCGGCACCCTTAAGGAGAGGGGTCCCTGTGGGCTCAGGTCTCCTGGGCTCTCCACCTTACCACCTTGACAGGACAATACACTCGATTCATACACGCTGCTCCCCCTCAATCTGTCTGCTGCTCCTACTCACCACAGCACAGGAATGTCTTGCTGCTGGATGGATCAAAGCAGCAACAGGGCTGTGTGTGTGCAAGTATGTTCAAGTGTGTGTGTGTGTGTGTGTGTGAGTGAGCAAGAGAGAAAAAAAATACCCATACCAATGGGAGTCTGTATATACAACATTAATACACCATTACACATGTCCACTTGTGTCACTTTGCATATGACTGTTTACAACTGCCTACACGAGTACTTCAGCCATGGATGTAATAAATACCACTTATATGCTGACAGTTATATGATGGGGCATATACACACATACAGTTGTAAAGTTGTAAACAAACTGTCAAATCAGCTGTGGTCCTAAATTTATGTATGTGTGACTGGCAAGTGGTATGTGTGCTTGTGCTGTTCAGTTAAACCTGACCTGAGGCACTTTCCAGTGTCCAATACCTGCAAGTAAAGGTCTAATTAGTCTAATTAGTTATGCTGGGACCATGAAATATCAGTTATTAAAGTCAATATTAATTCCAAAACTACACTAGATGAGATTTATTTATGCAATAACACACCCATCATATGAGAAATACACAAACTCAACACTCTGCAAAGTGAGCTGTGTCACTCGTCTAGTCCCTTTTTTTCACAGAATATAATTCCTGGGTGTTTAACTTAAATTTAAATCCACTGCTGCTGCTAACTGAAGGCTGTCAAAATCTCAGTTTGGCCTGGTGTACATTTAAAACAAAAAAAGGTATCAATAGAGGCAAATCAAATGGTGGCTAAATGTTACACACACACACACACACACAGTGTAAGCAGGGGGATGTCACAGATACACTGACAGTGCAGAGTCATGTACAGTATGAATGTGCTGAGAAACAAATGTTTCTGTTCAACAGTCAAACAGGAAGTAGTGATTACATCATGAAGAGTAATCCCACAGCTCACTGAGCACACACATGCTCTCAATATATCGTTACGTACACATATGCACGCTCACACCACAGAATGAAGACTACACTGTTGTGTTTCAAGTTATGCACAGGGCTCCCTTCCAAACCAAAAGACAAATTCTCCTACTTATGTTCACAGCCTGTTTGTAGAGCTTTCCATTAACACAAGGGTTTCAGTCAAACAGACGTATGAATGCAAAAACGCAAAAATAACGCATTCAGATACAAGTTTAATTTTCAGAGATATGACCGTGATCTATCAAAGTGCCAGGCTGCTCCCTTTTCCCTGACCCAGTGTTGACCGACTTTACATAAGCAAGACTTGACAGCACTGAGAAGATTTTGAGAAATGAATCGCAAACAAACCTCAAAACATGACACAACAGGGCAAGACAAAAATTCACAGAAACACACATGTTGCTCAAAGCAGCCAGCTGGGAACACAGAGCAGACACATACAATACACAGCCCCAGTCTATTAGCAGAGCCCTCCCTCTCACAGGTGGAGAGAGCCTGTGACCACACAGGAGGGAGAAGGGGGAAACGGTGGGAGGCACTGAGGTGAAAATCAAACAAACCATCAGGGTTTCCACGGCAGCATCACACAGTAAACATGAGAGCTCAGCGCTTAGACAAATAGAGGTATTTACAAAGTTTAGCCGCGCCAGTGAGCAGCAATTACCTTGAGCCAAGTTATACTTAACAGCTAAATTTCCCAGTCATTGTTTCGGTACAGCCTTAAAATGCAACAGAACGAACACTGATTAACCATACATTTAGCCCGACTATCAGCTGAATTAACTGAAAGTTTAATTGGCAGAAAACTAACTGGGATGGTTGTTCAAAAGCTGTCACAGTGCTCAAAGTCACTGTACCAAAAGTTCACTTTTCTTCGTGAAATTGGATGCAAAGTTTACGCATTACTTGGGTCATTGGTGATGAAAAATGAAGGAAAGCTCATGTTCTTGGCTATGAAACACCTCTCAAGCAAGAGATTGCACTCATACAAAAGTTTCCCAAAGGTGAACTTCACCTTGATGGGAGTCTGGAAGGTGGCTCAGCTGTTGGCTGTCTTGTCTTTCAGCACAGCACCACCCACAGCCTATTGGAGGGCACTAACCCTTACACAGGACACACAGAGTTCTACAACAATCACACTGTTAAGGCTTTCACTTCAACCACTGTCCATCAGTTAACTTAAAAGCCCTCTGACAAAATGTTCTCCTTTCCTACACATACAAAAGTGAATATAAAACTCAATCCCATTCACAGTTTGATTGCAGAGACGGGTTTTATTTTGACTCTATAGGTTGAGAGGAATGCATAGAATTCCTATAATTTCCCCTGCATTCCTCCCTCCTCCCTCCAGTGGTCACTTGTCTAAGCTTGTCCCAGCCGGCAGAGCCTTGTTGACACTCTTCCCCCGCCAAGATCTGGGAATTTGTAAGGAAAACACTCAGAACGTCCAGAAAGATTAGCCCATATTCCCACTTAGCAGCTTGAAAAACACCTCTGTGGTGTGTATAGGTGCATGCATTTGTGGTATTAGGGGTGAACGAGAATGGTGAAGCCAGAGCAGGCTGATGAACAGTGAGCAGTAAGCCAAGTCAGAGATATAACAAGCAAACTGTAAATCACTGCTGGAGCTTGTAAAATTAGAGGGAAATAAACCAAGAGAAGGGCTTTAGTGTCACAATGCTTCAGTGTCCAATATAGTATTATTACTATTAAGACATTGATGCCACTAACTGAAACACCGCTATTGGCTTTACTTACCGATAGAGGAATGTGTTTTTGGTTTGAAAACTGATTTTGATATAAAGACAGACAGAGCTTGCATCTTTGTATGCCTCTCCTTAAAAGACTACTGGACACAAGATTTAAATATTTGAGGTTATAAGATTATTATTTAAATCTGAAAAACAAATTAAAAATGTTCAAAAAGCATCTTTAAAAACATACTGAATATCTAAACTGTCCTGTAGTATCTTTAGTGCGTTTACCGAAGAGCAGGAGAAAGTACATAGATAGTACATAGATACATAAATAGTAAATTTGAAATGACAGCCCACTTGAAAAACTATTATCTTCCTTTCATAGCAAGCAACCTATTCGATCCAACTGGTTCAAAAATGGTATACACCTTGATCGGACTGCAGGAAAGCACTAAAAATACACAGCATTTGTCACCTGTGTCTGCAGTCTGAGTCTACCATACCTAACTGCCACCAAGCCATGTGTCACACACCTGTCAAAAGTTCCTACCTCTGAGTTTCAGCCCATGCTCTGCCATCCTTTACTGTAAGCCGCTACAATGCTAAACCAAAGAAGAAGCGGCAAAAGTTAAATTAAAAAAAAGAGTAGGAAGAGATAGTCCAAGAGTATCAGCACAAGGCAGAATTTGACATTCCTGCCTCCCTCTCCTCTATCGCTCCTTGACCAGCAAGGGAGGAAAATATCAGAAGAATGCTGCAGCAAAGAGAGAGGGGAGGGAAAGAGGGACACTGTCAATGAAAGGGAAACAGATTGGGGGCAGAACAGAACAGGACAGGGCAAGCCACGGGTGGGGAGTCATAATGCAGCGTGGGATAGGGGATGAACACAGATGAACACCGAAACTCTGTTCGGCACCATAGCTGCGTGCAACAGGACAGAATGCAAGTGCCGTGACAAGATGGGTAAAAGAGACAAAGCTGGGCATATCAGCCAGAGATCAACGCACAAATACAGACACAACACAGTACTGTAGTGGAGGCCATGTGGTGGAGCAGAAGCTTTAACTTTCTGATCTGCATTTGCTGGAAATCTACCCAACTTGCGACACAACACACGCCCACCACCCCCATATGTATTATATTACAATTATCCTTTCATGGAGACTTTTAACCTCACACAATGTAGCTGTCGCAAGCAACACAACACACAAAAGCCTGAATGTGAGCAATCTAAAATATTGGGTCATAAAATGACTGCAGTCTGTCAAAGTAAGAGAGAGCACGCTCTTACACGCTTAGTCATAGTCTATGACCAAAACATTCACCTTTTTTCACTTTCACACGCCTTTTTGCAATCAACTACTAGTTTCCTTTATCAGAGTACAAGCCTCCTTTCTGTAAGTTGAAAGTGAGAAATCTTTATCTGTACATTCATTTCAAAGACATAAGCCAATGCTGGTCCCCCCACCCCCCAAAAAAAAGTAGGTCGTTGAGCCACACAGAGATGTTAAAAACACAGGCCAGCACATTTTTAGAAACTACAAACATATGTTGATTGAGAGGTGAACACACACACACAACATAATCATTTCTTACATAAAGTAACGAGAACTACTAAAAGAAAAGAAAAGTCACTGAAAGAAAAGATTTTATAGATGATGTTGAATCTGGATTTAACGGCTACGAGTATGAAGAAGTGGGACAATCACCTGCTGGTATTTTGAGTTACTGTAGTCAACCAGATCATCACTGGGACATTCAGCTTGGTTTAACAGCCTGTTCAACTAGTAAAACATTTAAAGCAGCTGATCCCTTTGTAAGTTAAGTGGATAAACAGCTTAGTTTCCTGTATTGCTTCTGGAATTCACTGTTAAACTCCTCCACATCTGGACAGAACTATAGATGTGCTCATCCACTTACCCAGATCAAGACTATTTTCAGGCTTTCCTTTCCCCCTGAAAAAGTTGCGCTTTCTCCACGACATCCACTTACTCAAATTCATGACGGAAAGCAAGTCTTTTTTACAAAAAAAAAAAAAAGAAGAGAAAAAGAGGGAGAAAGAAACAAAAACAAATCCGGAACAGGAAGACAAGGTGGTGGTGGTGGTAGAGTGAGAGAGACAGAGAGAAAAGAGAAAGAGGAAGTAGAAGTAGAGGCATTTATCGAGTATGCCAGGTCTGTTCATTTGGGGTGCTGGGCCAGATTATCAGATGTGACATCACACACATGCTCACACACACACTTGACAGAAGGGTGAGAAAAGTGAGTGACAAGAGCAGGGACTGCTTCAGCTTGTCAAATAAAAGGTACGTGACAGGTGACATAGAGGTTAGTGTGTTTGTGTGTGCCACATACTCTGGTGTAACTGACAGCTGATTCTCCCACATCGCAGAAAATGACAGCAGATAAACATGAGCCAGAGTGACCTAAACCCTAAAACATACTGCTGACACTCTGGGCTACGACAGCCACTTCCTTTACTACTGTTTACATGAAAGTGAAACCTTTGACGATCAAAAAAAGTACTCAGAATAAACGCAGGACATACGGTCACAACCGTGATATGGCTCCTGACATTTAATGCAGGTCTGTGAGCCAGTGCAGTGGAACAGGGAACAGGGCAAAGGCCTGAGTCCATTTGCTCATTGACATATTTAGTCAATGAGGAGCAACTGAACAAACAACTCTATTCCCACAGAGAGGGTGAAATAGAGAGAGGTGGGAGCGAGAGGAGAGGGAAAGGGGGGAGGGAAACAGGCAAAGAGAAAGTAAATTTTCCTGTTTTGTTTTCTCTTTTCCTTTCCTTCACAAGAGGAAGTACAAGAGGAATACCAGCCCGGTCCCCCCGTGACCAACTTCCAGAGTCTGACTGAATTAAATCCACTTCCTTCCGTTCCGAAGTGCAGCAGCTGGTCTGGTCACAACTCAGGGGAATGAACTGGGTTGGGTGAGGCTGGCCTTGGCAGTGACTGAAGGAATCAGAGACCAAAAGGGACTTTCCACTGGACTGCATCAGTCATGAACCCAGAGACAGGCGTCCCCCTCTGTCATTCCGTCTTTGCACACCACCCCGAGAGCATCTGTCATCGAGCTGCTTGAATGAAGCCGTGCAAGTGCATATACACATCTCCCTGTCTCTCTCTCTCTCTGTCAAACACACACGCACACACTTCATGTGCTTATGGTAGTTCTTCAAATCCACATCCCACGTCTGACTAATGGTTGGAAGAAATTAATGAAACATTTCATTTCATGTCTCACCGCAAAACATTACTTGAGTTTACATGACATTCAGAGCTGCTTGTTTACTGAATGTTTGGTATTTGAATTTGAGTAATTAGTATGTCCTTATGTCACACAGCCTTGTAAAAATAAAATTAGCCATAGATTAGGTAAAGCTACAAAGTTCTGAGTCCTGGATGAAAAGACCCTGACTGCGACCTGACTGTGTATCCTCCTCCGGCTGACCAAAGCCCCCTCTCCCACAAGCCCAAGAAACCACAGAAGATCTAGTCTACATGATAAATAAATGATTCATCGTACTAGTAGGCTTTACTATTAACACCCGTCCTCCCTAAAGGAAGCTTCCACTGTACTGTCACTCTTTGATGTTCAATGTCCTGCAGGAATTTGTGATGAAGTATTGTAATTAACTTTTTTGTTGTGCCCTCTTTCTCTCAGCCACCCGCCCTGATTGTCAACTTTGATTTCAGTTTGTGATCTCCACCAGTCACGAGACAGCAAGAGTCACACCCTTTACTGAAACTTCAACGTGTTTTGTTCTAACAACCCATTATGGCCTTTTGGGGCTACTACTGGGGGAGAATTTGGTATTTCCACTTCTTTCATGAGGGATTTCCCCTTTAATGATTATGTCTTAATGATTATCATCTCAACACAAAGCAGTTAACAGGACCAAGAAATGCAGGATATGTTCAAAGCAGCTTAACAGTGTTTTAGGGTGGATTGTTCCTTTAAAAATACCTTTCAGAAGTAGCAGTGGTAATCATGGCGGTGCTTCTCACCCACACACAAATACACACATACAGAGCAGATGAGTCAGTGGTCCGACCAACATCCAAGAGAAAGAGATGGAAAATGCAAATCTCCCACAATGCCACAGGCCTCCACCCTTGGAAAAAGTGGATTTCCATGTCTAAATCCTCAAAATCTCTTTGTAGAGGTGCATTACATGTAGCCACAATGCCCTTGGTTCAAGTTTGACCTGAGCTCTTTTGGCACGTCAGTTTCTGTCTCTCTCCCAGTCTGTCCTGTCTGTCTCCACCAACCAACCACTCTATGCAACACTGGAAAAACACAGACACAATAGGTTGTGATGGATCTGTAATATGCTTAACTCCCGCCAGGGCTAGGTAGTGAAAAACCCTAAATGTAGAGTTTTTGGTATCAACACCACTTTTAACACAACTATGCACCTAATGTTAGCACCATAAGTGCTAGAACAAGTAACAGAAACTTGTTAACAACCAAAGGATGAAAAAAAACACCTTCAGCAATATAAGAAAGTGGCCATTTCAATAGAGTGATTCAATCCATTCAAGTTATTTACTCTGTAGCAAAATACCACTGTAGCTTTGAAGGGTTAATCTAAACGCTCTCTGGGCCTCAGCCTGTTTTTTTTGTTTTAGTAAATCCTGTCATGCGAGGGGTCAGAAGGTAGATTAAGCATCATGGCTTTGTAGCCCTAATGAGCTAGAAAAAGGGGGCAGAAAGGGGGATTTAAACTGGAAGGGCTTGCTTTGGGAAAGGGAGATTCACAGAAAGAGGAGATCGGTTTGTATGTGTGTTCAACAACCACAGGAACATTCAAGCCTGATAATTTTCCAGTCTTCTCTAGAAGAGTTTAAATGTCATCTAGGCTGGGCGGGGTGTCTGTATGCTGCTGGATGCACACATTCGCATGCACATGGACCGAAGAGGCAGAGTCCCACAGACAACCGCACCCAGGGGAGATTTTTTTGGCCAGTGCTTCCATTCCCAATTTTCCAGCCAGGATTTTGCAGAGCTGGTTTCCTCCCACTTCCCAGGCTGCCAGATCCAGCTACAAGCACAGAGACACACACACTTGTGTCTATATATTGCTGTGAAGACACATCCAACTGCATTCCCTGTGGACTCTTTTTGCTTCCTAAAGTCAAAATACACTCATGAGAACTCTCACTGAACATAGACTCATACAAGAAAGTGAAGCTCAAACACCAGAGGCAGAGACAAAAACAAATTCAGGTCATGACATCTCAGAACGAAGGGGCGGCCACAGTGAAAGCTCCTTTGTTCAGATTTGTGTTCCAAGCTACCTACACAGGCAGATGCACTCCCATTATTACATATTTGCATAACCCTGCACTCACTGACAGTTAGAAAAGGCTTTTACTGTCATAGCTAGGTGGCGAATATCACTCCAGATAACTTTAATGTTTCATCCAATTATTTCTGAGTAAGTAATCCAATCTCTTTCCACACATACACACACACACACCAGCTGAAACATTTCAAAGTCCTAGGCCCACCCTGCTACAAGAGGCCAAGGCTAGAATTAAGGATCCATGACATGTAGCTGAGCTCGTATGGTGACAAATCATCTTTCCACACCCTCCACGCCCTCTGTTTGGTGACAATCACATTCCTCTTCTCTTAAAAGATACAACAATATTTCTTTCATTACACTGCATGTCACACCCAAAGGTAATGATGGTCCTCTGTGCAGCTCAACAGGTAGGCTAAAGGTGAGAGGGTTAAGAGTTCCCATTCAACAAAGGTAACCAATTTCAGAGCTGCAAGGCACCCACCAAATCTATAGTATGTTAGTATGTTGCTCGGGACTGCTGCTGTTATTCTCACATTTACAAATGCACAGATACACACCGAATAATAGGAGAGAGTAATGAGCGAGGGGAAGGAAAAGGGCATAAAACAACAGAGAAAAGAAAGATGGAGAAGAACAAGACCAGGTCAGGTAACCAGAGCTGTGTGAGTGTGGCTCTGAGAAGGCCCTCCTATGGCAGAGCTCTCAAGTGACCAATAAACAGAGGAAAAAGGGTCAGGTGAGTGTCCATCATTGTGTAATGGTTGTTAAACAGCACAGCCCCTAACCCTGTGGATGATATTTGACCTTTCACATTTGTCTGAACTCTGGAATAAGCAGGGGGAGGGGAAGTGCACTGGCAGGATAGGTAGATAGGGCTTCAGGGGGTTGATATTCTAGCAAGGAAAATTGAGCAAGAGCGTAATCCTTATATGACAGGTAAATGTTGGTCACATGTCTTAATGTTTAAACCCGTCAATAACATAAGTTGACACACAGCAGGCGCATGATTGTTACACAGTTCCAACCAAAGTAGAGTCATTTTTCCCAGATGCACTACTTCCTCCAGCTTCACATGATTCTAC
Source organism: Maccullochella peelii (assembly GCA_002120245.1). Lineage (NCBI taxonomy): Eukaryota > Metazoa > Chordata > Actinopteri > Centrarchiformes > Percichthyidae > Maccullochella > Maccullochella peelii. The sequence continues at coordinate 105,078 of LKNJ01001443.1, forward strand.
GCTGCACCCCTTTCCTCAGTTCTTCATTCAACCTTTTTCTCTCTCTCCCTGGCCCATTGCGAGATTGCATAACAACTTGACACACTGGAAACACATGAGCACCCCCACCCGCCCCTCAAGAGGCATGAGTGTGCATATGTCTGTGAAAGGGACAGACTGTCTAGCTTGCTGACCTCCATCATAGGAGGTAGAGCGACAACACGCACACACACACACGCACACCCCTGCCTCAACACACACTGTAGTGGTGATCTCACTGTGGTACTAGTTTACAAATGGAACACACACCAGCTGAAATAACTAAACCGGAGCTTCAAAATAACAGAATGTGCCTACAAGATCAGGATGACCAACTTTCTGTCAATCAGTAATGATGGCAAAAAACAAAACAAAAAGAGAGGTGTGTGCGCATGCTGTTCGAGGATACACTCCGCTGTTGTGAATAAATGCTTCAACCATTCAAACACACCCCCATGACAGCCAGCATGGAGGTCACATGAACAAGCGTGCTAATGGTTTTCTCACAAGGCTCGTCTCAGCTGTGAAAAAAACCTTCCATCTGCCCACCACACACACACACACACACCTGCTTGTCAATCACCTCTCAAAGCCCATGTTTCAGCCCCATGTAGGCTACAAATCTCTCCTATCTTCCTGTCTCAGTTTCTGACATCAGACACCACAGTAGACAAACCCAGGTTTTGTTAGAAGAGCATGTACTCGAGTGTTTTTTGGGTGAGGGTGGAGGAATGCATATTCCATGTGTCCTGGTGAAAAATAACATTTTCACAATTCAGAGTTCACATACTCTCTTAATTATAAAATGCTTAATTTCAGATATATTTCTGTAAGCCCACCAGCTACACACATGTACACACCACAAAAAAATTTGTCCACAAGTTGATGATGATAAAACATTTGGGCTACAGCCTGCATGTTACCTTGACACATATGTGCTCTGCTATTTTTCCATGGGTTGTTTTAGTGTGCAGCTAAGCTACGTGCTAAATGTTCCCCTCTTTGCCATAAAAGAAAACATTACTTTTGGGGTTGCTAGGGAAACCTGAATCTTTGTAAGAAAAGCATTGTGGTCTGAGCACAAGCGCTGTAAATTACAAACTCCATCGGCACGGTGGAATTCCTGGCACGGAATCTCTGCCAGCATTCTGAGGCTGGGCGGGTGGGGAAAGCTGGCACACAGACAGGACAGGATGGATACATCTACACACTTTCCTTATGATTACTTTTTGTATTTCGCTCTTTACAGTAGAGAGAGAGAGAGAGAAACAGCAAGGATGGGGACTTGGCAGGGTGTCCCCCAGGCCAGATTTCAAACCCAGGACATCACAAAAGCACATGCCACCATCTTTTGATGCCAACTTAAGCATTTACATGATGAATTCCCAGTGTAATATTACAGCTAACATTATCAAACCAATAGAAGTTACGTGAATTACATACCAATGATTGTCTGCCTTAAGTTGATTGCTGCTGTAACTTCGGTTTACATACAAGGGTCAGTTTTTGTTAAAGGATAAGCATGGCCGTATGGAAGTGTTGCATGTTTAATTTTGTTACATTTAAGTCATATGAATATAGAACCACATGTTTGCTTGCTTTCCTCTTTGTTTTCTCCTGCCAACATTACATACCGTGGCAAGACTCAAGATGTGGTCTGGTTACCACTTTGGTGTATGACACCTGAACTGAAGTATTCATTCAATAATTCACAATGAAAATCACCATTATGGTCAATATCATAAACTTAAAGTTATCTATCAAACTCACTTTACCCAACATTTTAAGTAACCTTTACATTCTGATATATTAGTATTCATACATTCATTTGATAAATACACAGTGTGAAATACAACTTTGTAAGTATCAGACTGAAGTCCTGTAAGTTAAGAAGATGAGTGCCTGTAAGTACACACAAAAGAAACACTTTTTTTTTATCATTGGTGGTCTGCTTGCCCTAAAATGATGACAAACTTGAGATTCTTTTTATGTCTCCCTCGATCACACCAACACAATTTTTAAGCAAATATGCAGCACATGAACAGTGTTACTTGTGACAAAGTCAAATCCTATTCAAAAAGCCAGCGATAATGGACACACAATATCAGGTACAATATTCTATATATTGTGCTGATCTTGAATGTTTACAACTAAAGCGCTCATCCTGCTAGAGCATCACCTTGTTTGTGTGTCTGTCTGTCTCTCTCTCTCTCTCTGGGGGTGGCGTCTACAAAAGATTAACCTATGGAATGATCCACGGAGAAAGGGATCACAGGGTGCGGCCCTCTAAACCCATCCCTGCATTCTTGTCTTCCCTTTTTCTCTGCTGCCATTGGCCACCTTTGCTGTGACTCTCTCTTTTTCTTAGCAAACGTGTTACAATCAACCATCTCCTGTTGTCTTCTTGCCTTTCTTGTTTGCTTTGCCTCTGTCCCTTTTCCCTTGCCTCCATGGGAACTGAGGTTAACCATGCACAACAGGATTTCTGGCTCTGTCAGAGTTTCCTTTCAGTGACTGCTCTTATGCACGTACAACAAAATGTTCCCTCTATGCAGTTATAAGATAACCATTTTGCTAAAAAACAACTCAATGATCTCAAAGCATTTGGTTCTATGTCCAATATGGAACATCAAACATTAAACATATAGCCTCAAGATAACAATCTCAATAATGGCCAAAGCTATCAAAAACATACCAGATCTCCACTTGATGATGTCATTGAACTCTTCATTGGCTCCTCCCTCTGCGATGGCACCATGTGATGCCATGGCAGCCAAAAAATTCAACGCTGTATCGGTTGAAATTGTGTGACACAGTGCAACAGCCCTCTCTCTGCACCTGTAAGTGAGAAGAAAACTTAAAAAATGTAAAGTTTCATTGTTGCTCAGTTCTCATTGAAATGTAAAATATTTAGGCCTTTCTTTAGCTCCTTTCTGCTTTAATGGGACTTTAAGCAGTGGAAATAAACTCACTAGGAGGCCTGGAGAGTGGAGGTGTCACATGCATTGGAGCTAGATGCACAAAACATTCAAACATGGTCACATAGCATGCAGGAAGACCTGGCACTTCATGATGAACACCATAAGTCATTAAAACACTAAACAGCTGTTTGAGACTTCACCTCGATGTCCGCTCAACAATGTTGGGGAAGCAACAAACTGGTTTTACACCATGGCCTTAGGCGGACAATCTGGGCGCTGATTTATGTGTAAAACGCCCCCTGTAATTGTAATTGACGCTGTAATAATGGACAATCATGTTGTAGACTTTTGTAAAAGCTCAGGAACATACTAGCCAATAATCTCAGAGTTTGAAACACCCACAAAACCACCCTAGACATTTGTTTTTGTGTGCTTATTTGCTGTGGTTGGTCCCCATAAAACCATCATACACGGTCAAAGTCTTGTCATGCTTTCTTTTAATGTTCAGTTCTGTTGAACTTCATGCTGAATTACAGTGTTTCCACTGCATAGGAAGTAAGATTTTGATAAATACATAAATACACATTAAAATTATATTGAGTTGATTTTCATTTAGCCATGTGGTGCTGGCAAACAAGTTCATTTCAGACCCTGACAGCAATTTCTGAGGTATCTGACAGCATTATGTGGGATGGCAGAGCAGGCCTGCATGCAGTGGGTAAGGTTTATCATCATGCAACCAAGTGATACTTTTCACTGGATCAATTAAGTTTTTCAGCAGCTAACTCTGGACTGTGACCTCTTGAAAGTGGGTTTCCTCTAGGAGGGTTAATGACATTTTATATTACGCTGAACCTTAAATGTCTTGTTGTGTGTTAATATTTGCAAGGGCACTGTGTTTTCGATCTGTCGTTTTTCACTTTCACAAAAGGACGCTGTGACATGCGCTCAACTTTTACTAGCTCCAAAAATGAAACACCATCTATCATAATCTCCAAATGTTCAACTTGACCTAGTGAATAGGTCAGGTGGTGCTTAAGCTTCACAGGTTATTTGACTTGTTGCAGCTTTTGAGACCTGCTTTTTAGTATAGGGTTAATGCTTGTGGTCTATTTTAATTCAGGGCATCATTTCATTAAACACTCAACCATGTTCACTCCCAAAATAGCCTGCTTTTACCATGAAAGGAGTTTATGTGCAGTTTTATCGAGCAGTGCTTGGTCAGTTACAGATCTTGAGGGATGATGCAAGAGCCAAAAATAACAACTGTAAATTTAAGGAAAAGACAGCCCCATCTATCTCGCTGGTTTCTTTACAATTTCGGTTCCTCTCACTGTGAGAGGAGTAGTTTTGACAACCGAGGCAAAACAACTGAAAGGACACAATCAGCCAGTTTGATCTGAAGTCTTAGAAGTTGTACATTTCAACAGGCATACGTGTAGTCCAGTACTTTCTAGTTTGGCTGAATTGAACAAGAGCAGAGTGTCAATGCTTTGGGTTAAACCTAATAAATTTAAAGCACTCCTATGTCGTGTTAATCTGACGAGATTGCCATCTTCCTGATAAAAACACAAGGATAATGCTACCAAACGCATAAAGGGACTTTTAAACTGTAAATATACGGTGGCCTTGAAGTAGTTAATGTTTTATCTCTTAGGTATGACTGTGGTATTTAGAGCGTGGTTACTTTTCATCAAGCATTTTCAAAACTGGTTGCAATGTACACCAACAGCTAGCTAATACCCTCAGGTTAAGTAAGAACAGTGAATGTTTGATGGCTTATTTCAACGTTTTAACTGTTAGCCTACTTTACACTTGTTACTTTTACTTTTCACAATAAACGCTGTATTCTGTTGATACAATGACGGTTAACGTTACAGGTCCGAGGCACTTCATAGATCCAAATCACACACTCACGTCTGCTGTCAATCACCAAGGAGTCAGGAGACGTGCTCCCTCAAAACAAGTCCAAAACGTGGAGAGTACGGACAGAAAAATAAAATCAAATGTAGTGAAAAGTTTAAACGTTTAAAAAAAAAAAAAAAGTACATAAATCCACTTTAAGGCATTTTCTACGTGGAACGAGGCACTCTTCTTAACTACCTAGCTAACTAAGGAGAACCGTCCTCAAGCTCATCCAGTCTCCACAATGTGCCAAAAAAAGCTTTAAGAGACGCCTTGCAACGCAAAGCAAAGCACAACTACCGCAGTCTTGAAAGCACACGGCAGGCTGTCTCTTGGAAACGGAGAGATGGTTATTACATTTCACGGGTGAACGCCGCAATACTGTGGACTCAGGTCCCACAACTTTGTTCCTGTTGCTTACTTGACTCTTTCTCCGTGCTGCTTACACCGATGTTAAAGTCGACACTGTTAGCTAAACAGAACGGAAATTCTAGAACAGGGCCTTCAAAGTAAAAGGGTCTAAAGACGGTCCAACCACTGTAAACCCTGGGAAGTCATACCAACTGCCAATTTCAGCCTCTCTCGTTGCCTTTACTGATAATTGTGCCGCTTTTGGATAATGTATCGCTTTCGTAACGTAATGATAGGTTTACATAAGGCTTCCAACATGAACAGGTACCTTGCCACACATTATATTACATTCATTAAATTTAAAATTACTTTTATGACGTGAATTATGAGTGAAACAACATCAGTAGTATTGAGATTTGCTACTGATTCACGCTTCACTAACGATAGTCACAATTTGAGAAGGCGACTCCATAAATATCGCATCAATGACATTTATTTTGAAGGCTACAAGCGGAACCTCATTGTTCACTCTGGGTGATTTGACAAAAGTCTTGAGCTTCTCCCTCTGGCTGTAAAAGTTTTCCTGACGCGGAGATGGAAACATGGCGCGGTGGGTGTCACGTGACGTAACACCCACGAAGCCAGTGATTCCCACTGGAAAACACAAAGCTGTACAAGAAACTTTAATTGTGGAATAATAACTGGAATGGTCACTAGGCCAAGGGTCTTCGAAACTTTTCCACGTTAAGGCACCTTAAACTGACTACTTACACAAAGCCATCTCATCCTAGATATTTGTTTTATTGTAATATGTGGAATTTCCATCCATCCATCCATCCATTATCTATGCCGCTTATCCTAAGAGGGTCGCGGGGGGGCTGGAGCCTATCCCAGCTGACATTGGGCGAGAGTCGGGGTACACCCTGGACTGGTCGCCAGTCAATCACAGGGCTGATATGTGTTATGTGACACATATTCTTTTATTTACTAGAATGATGAAAACTATTACAGTGGTGAAAAAAAGTATTCAGATCCTTTACTTAAGTCAAAGTGGTAATATCACAGTAAATAAAATAAAAACTCCATCATGAGCAAAAGTCCTACATCCAAAATCTTACTTAAGTAAAATTTCAGAGGTATTGTCAGCAAACTGTAATTAAAGCATAAAAAAATGTTAGTAGCATTTAAATGGTGTGGCAGGTCAAGGTAGTTCATTTGAACTACACCGTTGGGTAAACTAATCTATAACAATGAATCGTTTTATTGACTGATCATGTTTTTATTTAAATTATTCAGCAAAGTAACTAGTAGATATTGTCAGATAATTGTAAAAGTACAATATTTCCATATAAAATGTAGCGAACTAGAAGAATAAGGTAGCTAGAAATGGAAATTCTTAAGTATAGTACCTCAAAAGTTTATGGTACCGTTCTTGAGTAAATGTACTTAGCTGCATTCCACTACTGACTATCATTTTGTTGGGGCCCCCTGCCCCTGGAAATTGTTTGACAAATTTGGGGAACCTCAAAATAGGCACCGTATGTAAGCCATGAAATATGTATGTATGTAATGTAGTTTCTAAAATCTATAGTAAATTAATTTTTAGTATTCTGAAAACCAGTCAAAGGATAATGCTGTAACACATTTTTATATCACAGAAAATGTCTTGCTATAAATCCACTCTATTTACTTTCCATTATTTTAGAATTTATTTATACAAAACATAAAACATTTTACTCAATAAACTTTATTTATACAGCACCTTTCATACAAGAAATGTAAACAAAAACAAGTTAAAATGTGAAAATACATTTAAAAGAAGGGATGTAAAATAATAAAAAATAACAGTAATATAAATAACCATAATAATAATAACAGCAGCAATTATTATTACCATAAACCCTTCCACCACCTCTTGTGTCAGGTTTCATGAGTGATATGTTGGCCTGAAAAGCAACAACTTTTCCAGTACCTGAGGGGACTGAATAATAGATTAAGGCCCACTGGAAAGAGTCTCTGAGGCTTTGGGGATGCAGAGGTGTTGATCTTCCATTGTAAGCCCTCATCCTTCTCCCTCCCGCTTCTCAGTTGTCAGGGCTCTTTTGTGGACGCTTCCTCACAAAGCTCAAAGAAGAAGCTCAGTTTCACAAATTAGTGCTCTCTTAGGCCTCAAACACCTATCAAGTGACAGCATATTTATTTGGTGCTGAGTATGGAGGGAGCAAGGGGACATGGAGGAATTCTCAACTATGGTTCACTGACACATTTACATAGATTAGTATCAAGGCTCCAATAGGCAACTACATATCTACTTTGTCACAGAACTACTACACACGTGATACATGTTTACATACACTGAGTTTGTGAACACTGCAGTGCAAAAGACCTATATAGAATTTCAACAGGTCGAGAAAGTTCCAAAAGGTTTATTTTCCATCAACACTTCTTTGACACAAGTGTAACACACTTTTGAATACTACTTTTAGAAGGGTTACAGCTATTTTCTGTGAAGCTTTTCCTGTGGCAGATGCAGATGACTGGGTATCCAAGAGTCCAAGGCATCGCCCTTGCAGTGAAATTATAGGGGTGTAGGTGTGTAGGCCTTCAGTGGGCCTGTGTTGGACTCCAGCCCAGAGACTACAAGAAGGGCTTAGAGTGCCCTCTTCTGCCCAAATGGTGCAACTACTCCTAAAAGATAGATCACACTTACCTGGAAGACTTTACTAAAAAGAAAACACAGCGTAAAATGACAGCTATTCATACATTTATAAACATATTTCTCACAATTAGCCTTGTTGAAATTAATTATTGGTATCATCACATAGGCACATTTGCTAAATGTATGGAGACATTGACTATATGAGCCAGCAGGAGGTGGGCTTGAACTGTAAAAACAGCTTTGTATTACATGATATCAGATCTGCCGCTCTGGATTTCATCCTACCAGTGTTTGAGCGCCCAAATTATTCAGCATTATTGTACCATCAATACTACATTGTTGCCAATCTTGGCCAATTAACGCCATCCCAACAGATTACCGTAAAAAAAACGTTGTATTTACATGAAAGTAAACTAATTAGAAAAACTGCCAATAGTTACGAAGAATGGCAATTTACACTGTCCTTAGGTGCCTTAGATTAGTTGATCACTGTAGAGCATGAATTCTTACAATATCACAACGGATGAGCTGTTTACGCTTTTGTCACGTTAAGACTACTTATGGAAGCTAATGTTGTACAATTATGACCCAGTCTGCATTGTGGTGCTTTCGATGGAAAATAATAAATAAATGCCTACTTCACTGTCTATGATACCACGAATTTAACGCAGGGCTTGTGTTTGACGGAGACGATTCTTGTGTTTGTTGGAGGTAATTTTAAAGATGCAGAAGAGACATTATTAAAACGACATACCAGGAGTGGGGTTCGAACCCACGCGGACATATGTCCATTGGATCTTAAGTCCAACGCCTTAACCACTCGGCCATCCTGGTGTATACACCGTATCCCCCCACATTTCCCCTTCAAAAAACGATTTGGTTGTACGAAATGTGGACTTCGTCTTTAAACAAACAAGGGAGTTAGCTAGCAATGCATACCATTGTTACAATAGTCCATATAAACACTGCCTCGTGTAGAACTATAATGCTAGCGCAGGGTTAGCAGCTAGCAGCTAACTTGTGGAGTGGCAGACTGGAGCCAACTTGCTTGATATTATGCTCCTTGGCAAGACAACAAAGCCTTAACACAAACTGCCGCCGTAACTTAGGCTCTGTTTACGATACAAACTGTAATAACAGACAGAATAATGTCAGCTTGTTGATTGCAAGAACCCTGCTATATCTATCGTTACCACTAGAAAGTTAGCTATCTAACTAGGACGGACCTGCAGCTAATAGCGTTAGCATGTGCTAACTAATAGCACAAGTTACAGCAGGCTTGGAACTCGACACGACACAGTCACTACATTGTAATTTCGGCCATACTGTGTGGAGTGTTTAGCTATTATTGGCACACACTGTGACCAAACAAGGACGCGAAGCAAATCAAAACACCAATAAAACAGACAGGGACCTCTGGTGACAGCTCACGAATTCATGCAGGAGAAGTTACCCAAGTCGGTAGGAGACCTGAAGTGAAAGTGACGGCTACTTCTGGGTATTTCTGCGCCTGTATGATGGGAGCACTGAAACTGGACAGGCGCCGTCACCGTGTCGTTTATCATTCATTTCTTTTTTATACCCTTTTAAAACAAAATATTTCAATAGTTATTCCTGGGAAGCTCCACTCTTCCAAATAAAAAAATATAGTTCCCTAAGTTCCAGACCCTGAGTTTACTGTGTTACTGTGTGGTTTGTTTAAATGATCGTGATCAAATGTAACTTTGGGAATAGTTAAATAATATACACCACCACTAAAGCACAATATACGATGTAGCCCTTAATGTGGGTGTTACTTATTACCTGAGGCCCCTGTCTTCAGTTCCTGTGTCAAAAATAGGTTTAGGGCCTTTATTATTTCAGTTGATATAGTTGCATATCACAATGTTGCATATTCCAAGTTAATGAATGAAACACTGACTGAATCTCCATCCACATACAAAAGAGAAAGAGAAGTTTTCTCCTGAAGTACAACCACATAATGACTTAGTGACAATTTACTGTATTTCTGCAGTTGCAACTCATCTGTCACCACTAACTGCAATTTGTCAACTCTCCTTCCATCCTTACTGCTACCCATTACTCTCATGACTCCAATTTTTCCACATTTCTAAAGACCATGTGTACTTCACATCCCCATGACCCAACTTACTATGTTGATGTTCCACCAAAGACAACAGACTGATTTTAATTTACTACAACAGCATTTATTTTGCACGTCAGTGAATCGCTTAACAGTTTAAACTTAAATTAAAATAACATCCTTTTAAAATGTATACTTCTCTCATGCACATACACCCACAATTTAAATTTATTCTCTCATCCAAATAAAAGTAACAGTTATTTTACAGTAAATCAAATGTTAGACAGCTAACTCCAAACCTTGAATGATTTTAAGCCTCACACATCAATTAGAGAAATAGAGTGTGCTATTCTTCAAGACAAAACTCTTTCAATAACACTTTGCACTCATGAGTGTCTGTAAAGGTTGGATTTACCATTAAGCACATTTATTAACATTCATTTTCATAACTTTTTACACAGGTAAATGTTTATTTCAGTAATCTGTAAAATTGCATGAAGTCAAAATAAGCCCTAAAAAGTTTGGTTGTGTCTCCAACAAGGTAGACAGGGACAACATTGCTGTAAAGGATTTTTTCTCTTGTACTGTATGGCCTTCTTGATGCGAACATTGATTTTTTCAACATATTCCTGAGTGGTACACACATTAGCCTCAATGTTATTGAGCATGGATCCCTGCTCCTCCACCAGCATGGCCATTAGCAGGAACAGTTCGTGGACATCCTTCATCCTGGCCTCCAGCTCCACCAGCTCCTTGTGTCTGCTTTTGATCTCACACATCGCCCAGTGGGACGAGCGTGCGCCTGGGGCCTGCAGGCTCTGGGACAGCTCATCCCATCCCTCACCACCTTTGTCCACCATCACATCCAGCTGCTCATTAGTGATTTCAGTTCCCATTATGGAGGCCTGCCTCTGGATCCTCCTCCGACATGTATTCCTCTGCATCTCCTCTGCCTTATTGTAGTCACTCATGGCAGCATGGAAGGCATGGGTCAGTGTGTCATACTGAACTCTGGCAATGCGACTAACAGCAGAGTTGGGACCTTCTTTCTCCTCCAGCTGGCTGCTCTCTTTACCTAGGGCCTGAAGGCGGGCGTACAGAGCCTCCCCACGTTGCTGGATCCCCCTGGCAATGGAGTCAGAGTCCTTTTTGAGCAGGGTGAGGCGGCGCGCAGAGGTGCCAAAGCGTTCATTATTGATGAGCAGACGCTCCACCTCTAAGTGGAGCAAGGACATCTCCTTGTGTAAGGAGTGGGCCTCCCTCAGGATGTTGTCAATAGCTGAGGAGTTCTCAGACACCACTGCCTGTTGAGCCACATCATATCCAGGCCCATAACACTCTGGCTCGTAGTCCCTCTGCTCCTCACTAATGGTCTGCAGCCTCTCCAGCATGTCCCGCATTCTGCCTGAGAGACCAGTGTAAAACAAGATGGTGGTTATTGTGCTCAAGTATTCATGACGATGAAATACATAAAATGTATAAAATGTTGTAGGCATCCTCATTATAGTATAACCCTCTGAAGTGATGAGACACAATGCTCCCCATAAAAATAGAAAAAAATCATGTTACACATTGAGTACTGTGGTGACAATATGTACAGGTTAATAGTTAATTTACCCAGGGAATCTAAACCACCCATCCAAAGCTAAAATGTCAGTAGGAGGGAGATAGATATATATCTATATATATATATATATATATATAGAAGGTTTCCTTTTTGTGGTGAACAACAATGACAGCAGTCACAGCTCAAAGGCTCATTCTTTTTTAAACCAGGAACAAGGAAGAAATGATTTTGATTGAAAACGGGGTTATGGTAGATGTTGCATGATATGTTTATCTAAGTAGTTCACATTCATTTTGTCAACCTCATGCTGCACAAAACTTTTGAAATTGTGGTGCTTGCCTAATTTCTTTTGTACAGCCTGTACACAGAAAATCCATTTCCTCATACCATACTAGTAAAAAAGCATGAAACCATTTTAAAAGTTGTCACAATGTATAATAAAACAGTTAAATGTGTTCTTGATGGAAATTGAATCAGTCCTATCTTTCCAAGCTGCTTGTAGCACTAATTAAGTCCCATCAATTATCCACTTATCTCCAGGTGCCTCTGCTACACCTATCACCTAAGAAAATGAATGAAATATTATTCAACTATCAGTTTAAAGTGTCTTACCTCTTGTGACTGGCTCCCACAAAATCAGAAAGCAAGTAAATCCCTTCAATGTGTCTCACACTGATGTCTTTGGTCCAAGTTGTCCTTCTGCTGTGTGTTCAGTGTGTGTGTGACTACCACCCCTTCCCAGTTGACAGACATGGGCCTTCCCACTGAGACACACACACAATACTTCTTTGAAAGGAGATGCGTTTTTTTTGGTTCATTTTCTTTTCACTTCAGAAAGCAGAAAACTGGGTCGATGAAGTAAGACAACATTCCTCTCAAATAATGCATCTAAGACAAGTGTTCATGAGAAATTTACTGAGGAAATATGTGAGATTTAGTCTATTTGACAGTGCACCACTAGACTAATGCAGCGCAAGTTGCAAAGTGATGACACCTGTGTGTATGCGGTGCCATTAGGGTGGGGGGACCCTGGATGATGCAGGAGGCCCAGGGCTGGACTGAATACCTGGAACATGCCAGGAATTATAGGTATTCATTGTGTCAGTGGCCCTGGTGTGTCTGAGTGATTGACGACTTGAATTAAGAAAATGTGTGAATATAAACCAAATACTACAACACTTCTTTATTTTCATGTGTTAATGTAGATTTCACATTGAACAAGAATAAAACCAGACTCACGCTTATTTTAATATAACTCTTTATGTAATATACATGACACCACAGAAGAAGGCAGACAACATAAATGTATTATCATACATAGGCTATAGTCATAAAATAGCAGTGAAGTCAGATTAGTGTACATCACAATACATCAACTGTGATCCCTGCATAACATTGAGACTGAGAATAAATCCTAGTAAAACTGCTGTCACTCAGTTACTCGTGTCCTCAAAGGAGATGATAAATATGAGAAAATAATGTTGAAAGTGTTGTGCAATGTGGTCAACACAGAATTTCTCGTTACTATCAACCCAAGAATTTATAACTTATATATATATATATATAGTAATGCAGAAAAGATTTACAATCTAATCAAGACAATCAACAACTAAATTGTACAATTTCTAAAACATTTTCTTTCAGCCGTACGTCTAGGACATCCATTTTTACCAGTGCATTGACATGTAGTGACAAATTATTTGACCTGAATGACTTGAGTCAGACACTAGAAAATAATTTTAGATAAGAATTAATAACATTTCTTTAGGGTTTACTATTAAGGGCAGTTTACTGCATCGGGAACCATTGTGTCAGGCAACATGCCCAGCACAAACATGTATCTTGTTGTCTATGAAATAATTTTCTGCTATTTGGTAAATCCCTCCCATGTGGAAACTCAGCAGGCTATCAAAACATGAAAAAATATATTCAAATACTATTTGTTTAGGTCTGCATCACAACCCAGGAATGGGGGAATTAAATCTGATTTGAGATTCCTGTCTCAAACCTTTCATACAGACATCAATTGATTACTTAAATACAATTTTTAAATGTTTTGCCTGAGCATTTTTGACCTAGACACAACAGTTTTAACTTTTCTATTAAACCTTTATTTTACTTCCTGGAAAATGTTATTATGCAAAAGTTCTACAGGCCGTGTTGATAAACACATTGTGACAAAAGGAACAGTGTACTGAAACATGAAGAAAATGTTTAAAGGTTTTCCACTTCTCTTTGTCTGCATATTGTGCCATCCCCCTCCCCACCTCTGTACTGTACAGTCATTATTCGTAGCATGGGAAACAGCTGCAAAACATCTTTTTAAAGGGGTTGTTCTTGTCATGACGTTTAGCCTTGCTGAGTTTGACAAGGACCTCCTGTATGCATTCATCAGTTTTCTGAACGTTGGTTTGGATGGAGGTCAGCATAGGGCCCTGTTCCTCCACCAGCAGGGCAATATCCAGGAAAATCTCATGGATGCCATTGATACGGGCCTCCAGGTCGACCAACTCTTGGTGACGTTTCTCAATCTGGGACAGAGCTGATCGGGCCGTTTTACCTTCAGCCACAACGTTGTCAGTAAAGATGCTCCACTGACCTGTCTCAATCATCTCCTCCACCTCCTCTCCTGTCACCTCACGTCCCACTATCTCCATCTGCCTCTGGATCTGGGCTTTACAGTTCTCCCGATGGCTCATCTCCACCTCATTATAGTCAAACATGGCATCGCGGAAACCATTGCTGAGGCAAGCATACTGGGTTCTGGCAATACGTGTGATGGCTGAGTTTGAGCCATGTGCTTCTTCTAGCTTGTGGGCTGTGCCCTCTATTTCCCGCAGGCGTGCCAGCACATCCTCAGCGCGAGCCTTTATATCAGCACCAATGGCGTTAGAGTCCCTTTTGATGGTGCTCATGGTGGTGGTGCCCGTGAGCATGCGAGAGTTCTGCTCACGAAGCCTTTTAACCTCCAGGCGGATGAGCTGGATCTCTCTGTGGATATCTTGCGACTGGGAAAAGACCTCCTCCAAAGCAGGGCTGTTGTCAAACACTACTGCCTCGTGGTGCAACTCCTCCTCCAGGTCCACGTTGCTGAAGGAGTTGGAGACAGTGGACTCTGCATACTCCATCGGCTCCACATGGCCGTTGGACATTTCCTGCAGGTTGCTCAGTCTGTCCCTCATGATTGGGCTGGAGAACAAGTGAAGGTTACAGATGTCAAGATGATTTTCCCTGTCTGGTTATCTTTCCTCTTCTAACACACATTGGTAAAGAGGGCTGACCTGAAAGGACAAACAACAACAACAAGTCTTTAGCTTCACATCAAATTAAATTTAACTTTTTTCATCATATGGCTTGATGAAGCAAAATGTAAAAAGGGACACAGATTACATTCAAGATCCAAACAGAAAACTTTAGCAATTTTAAAACACACCCAGTGTCTCATTTAAGCTGTCATGCCTGTTTAAAAGCATTTCCTTCTTCCTTCACCAACCCACCCAGTACTGGCCTAACAGGTTCTCTGAAGAGTAGTCAAAGGTGTTGCTCCTCACCAAACTAGTTCTTTTAACCTGTGATCTGTCTGACATCATTATCCATACATTTATTTTGAATTTTAATCTAACTGGAGGATCAGATTCAGTACATAAGATATAGGAATATCTTGGATCTTAGAGTTTGAGCAATACTCTAAAATAAGAATGTTTCCATGTGAAATAAGGAGGACATCATTAAAAGGCATTTCAAAGGCTACTAGACCAAAAGCTCCCAAACTTCAGGAACTCCTACCGTGATGTTGTCTTTTCCTATTTTCAGCTAGGAATAATAGTATTTATGTGTGATCAGAACAGACCTTAATTCCATATTACCTTGAAATCTAGTGGGTAAAATATTGAAATGTATGAATACGGAAATTAATATTGACTCAAGTGCTCCTGGTCATCAGGTTGGAAATCATTATTCTAAACTGTTACAGTACTTAACTCAATACTCCTGAAAACACTGTCTTTAATAGTAGCAATTATTCAGATCATCTTGGCTTTTAAAAGGAAGTGGTTAAAACGTTTTCTAGGTAAATGGTAACAGGCTACATACAGGCATGTTGTGGGTACCCACAGTTTAGGCTTTATAAGGTAAATTCATGGTACAAATGCTAAACAACATAAAATCTATGTGCATTTATTTTGAAGATATTTTTGGAAGAAATCACTAATCTGTTTTGTTTTTTAAATACTGCGAACTGATTTTGTATATAGGCCACAGAAACGCCTTTTGTCTAGCCTACTCAGTAGCTATTGCCACACAAACTTCAGCACAGTTTATGATAGACCCCAACACACATCACGTGTATATATATATATGTTAATAATGTTATTAAATATCGGCTGCTTGCTGTAGTGAAGTTTTCTCAATTTCATGCAGGATTGCAAGATTAACGTAAAGCTCCTTACCTGTTTTGCTCCTCTGATCTCCACAGACATCAAACTTTATCTTTCCACGTAAGGTGGCAGAGGTGCCTCGGCACCATCCTATAGATCTGAAGTCCACTGCTCCGGGCTGTGAGCAGAAACAAAGGGCCCTACGTGCGTAATGCAGCTATCTTTGGAGCCAAACCTGGTATGTTAACTGTTTGTTAGGGTGATGGACTGCGCCACGACGTGCGACTGTAATGATGTGACTTCAGGAATGAAGCCCGGTCTGTTTGGCCTTTGAAGTGACGCTGCATCTCATGAGCGACGAGGTGTGGGCAGCTGGCGTGTTTAAACCAACAACTGAGTGCCAATTTGAACTTACATGCCTCTCTTCCAAGGTAGCATGAAGCAGAATTATTAGAACACGTAAAAGGAAGCCCAGGGTAGGTGTTTTTGACTGGGGTCTCAAAAGATTGATCACATGTCGTCACGTCCCGTGAACTGCAGTCGCCGTGGAAGGGTTTATTTGTGAGTTTTGATGGCAGTGATACCTGACTGTGCTGCCGAGAGCCAAGCACGAGAACAAATGTCAAGATTTTCCCAGCCACGCCCAAATGACTTGAGACTAGAGAGAGAGAGACCAATGAGGTTTTACCGGCCTCATGTACACTGTAGACTACATAATCTATTTTATTACATCACACAATTGCATTGGCCCACATTCTATTGGTGACACAGCTTTCTTTAATATTGTCCCAGTAAGGCACACTTGAAATTAACTGACCTTTGCTTATAGATATTAGCATTAATTAGTATTTTCCATCATTTTAAAAAGGTAGTTTTGGGTGGCAAGTCAGGGGCTGGACACAGAGGCACCTTTTCAAATGATGTTTCATTAGGCTACTTGGATTGCAGCAGGAACGTTGTGTATTGGCCCTGTACCACCAGCAAAATCAGTATCTATGGGTATACGGTGGGGAATAGGCCTACCTTTTGTTTTCTTTTCATATATATTTTTCTAATTATTCTTAGGTGTATGAACACACTTTTGAATAACTGTAACAAACCTTTTATGTAAAGCCAGGACAAAGTCAAAGCATACAGGTTTTACTCACAATGGCAAAACAGCAGTTCAGCAGTTGCATAAAACCATGTTCCAAAAACATTATTTAAATCAAATCCACAAACACTTTGGTTTGATGTTTTTTTAATTTATTCAAGTATTTGTTGACCTTCTAAAATAAATGTTGCAGTAATTTCTTAAGTTGGTCAAAGTCATTATCAGAGCTGATGCAGTGGGACATCTGATTCCCATGTGATCCCATCTAGACAGTAATTCAAGTTCAAGACTTTATTTGCCATTTGCTCAGGTACAATTGTACAAGGGCATTGGACAAGTCAGTCAAGTGATAACAAATACAATACAATAAAAGATACACATAGTAAAAATAAAAGATAAATATAAATGTAAATAATAAAATATACACGGTAAACAAGTATAAAGAGTACAATAGTGTGTGTGTGACTGTATGTGTAGAGGGGGTGGGGAGGTGTGTGTGTGTGTGTGTGTGTGTGTGTGTGTGTGTGTGTGTGTGTGTGTGTGTGTGTATTTATGCGTGTGAAGGGGGCGGGGGTGCTGTCAGTCTGTTATCACAGTGTCAGTGTCAGAGGAGTTTTAACTAGGGGCAGGGTATTTCATACCAGCTTGAATGTCTTTCGCAAGTAGTCTAAGAGCCCCTGGGAAGAAACTGCTGTGGAAGCGCTTTGTGTTTATTCTGATGTTCTCTGGTTGGCGGTGTCTTAGCTGGTGTCTAGAGCTTCTCCAACTAAGCAGAGAGTGTCCAGGGTGATGTGGGTCTCTGAGAATGACCAGTAGTTTGTTCCTGCAGCAGTGGGTGAATAGAGTGTCCATGGAGGGGAGCTGTGTTTCTATGACCCTCTCTACGGTTTTAATAGTCCTCTGGAGGGCCTTCCTCTCCCTTAGTGTGGTATTTCCATACCACACAGTGATACCTCTGGTGAGGATGCTCTCCACAAGACCTCTATAGGCCTGGCTCAGGCCAGCTTTCTTCAGTGACCTGATGAAATAAAGCTGCTTCTTGACAGTGGCCGAGGTGTTTTCTGATCACCTCAGGTTATTGGTGATGTGCAGACCCAGAAACCTGAAGCTGTCGACACGTTCCACCTCAGTGCCTTTAATCCAGAGAGGTTGCAGAGGGGCAGGTTACTTCCTAAAATCCAGGATTAGCTCCTTGGTCTTGTCAGTGTTGAGGACAAGATTGTTTTCCTCCCCATAGGCGAGTGTGTCATCCACCAGCTATTTTTTTATTTGAATAGGTTAGGTGAGTGAGTTTGAGGCATAGTTTACAATTAAGTGTTTCAAACACAGAATAAACGGTTCTAAATGTAAATCACACTGTTCTCCGTGCATGAGTAAAAGAGCTTTACTTATCTAGAAGTCGATCTTTAGTTGCACAGACAGGTGAGAGCTGGGATTCTTCCTTTGACCATTGAGGGAAAAGTGAGTCCTATTTTCTTTTGTACCGTACAAATTATAATGATTTAAGAGATTTAATGTTCCATGAAATGGCACAAAAAAACCTTGAAATATTCTGGTGTACAGAAAAATTGGAACGTTTAATTTTGATGTGCTAAATTTGCCAATTTTGTCTCAAAAGCCTGGAAGAGCAGGCAAGATATATTGTTTAATTAGTATTCATTCTGATTTTTCCACTAGGCCTACTACCTAGTAAATGTTCCTGTCAGTCATTTATGAATTCTGTTGTGGATTTGATTGTAAAAGATGCTTTAGCTGTTTTTCTATTTTGTGGACTTTCACTGTTGTTTGAAAATGTGTAAGGTGCATTCATTCATATGATCGTTTTAGTGCCAACGTGTTTCCATAATATATACCCAGGCCTATAGGCCATAATATTTTTTATTTATGGTCCTAATTGGATGTACAGGTCATATTTTGTGAACCCAATGGCCAACTGACACCCCCCCTTTCTGTGTCAAAATAGCACGTGAACGCGAGCATGTCCGTTCATGTGAGGCTGCTGCTTTCAGGTGTGCCTCGGATTTACCAACTCAAAACTCAAAGCAAGTATTCCAGTATCCCTGGTTAATAACAAAATATAGACCCTGTGCCAAAATGTTATATATATTTTGTTGAGATCTTTTAACAAGGCAAGCAGCCGAACTTTAGCAGTAACGTTAAGACGGGGAAGAGAAATACGCATTATATTCTGTAATTTGCACTGAAATTATTACATTATCAAAATGTTGCTGAACGATAGGGAATGTGACATCCACATTTTCTACGCACCAAACGTCATACAGCTTGTGTTATCATAAAGCGTCTTTCTACGCGTGGGGATTTATCACATTTTTTTAGTTAATTCGTGTGACAAACTCTGAATTTCAACTGTCCGACTGCGAGGACAGCGTAGCTTCATCAGGACCCTGACGCCACCTCAACTTTCTTTTTGTTCCCCCCCCGGAGGTTGCAAGAGAAACAAAGAAAAGAAAAACGCATACGCGACGATTAAACAGCTGAAAGAAACGGCCATGAAATTGTCTATAATTCGTAGTGCTTGTGGCAGCCTTCGTATACATCCAGCCCATTCAGGAAGCAGGGTCGGCGGCTTGTCAAGGAGATGCCTCCCGGTTGGTCCTGCCAACCGCCGGCTGATCCTCCTGACGGCAAGCGGTGCTACCAGCGGCGGTACCATCCGGAAATTAGCCGTCAGCTTTGGGAAACAGCCCCAAAACGATGCTGAGTTTGAATGCGACAGTTCTTTGAGGTGAGAAGTGCATATGTACGTTAAAGCATGGCCACACATTACTGAAGTACTGTTGTCTTTGTATTATTTTTGACCGAAAATAAGACACGGTCGAGTGGTATTTTGCTGAAGTGATAAACGGTGGTCCGTACTTCCTCTCGCAATACCGGTGTTTTTGTTGCTGGCTAGCAGCCAGTTTTGCAAGTGTCTCCGCTATCACCAGAGGGACTCCAGCCAGCTGATGCAACTATTCTCCGTCCTTGCCAAACACACGATGCTATAATGTACCTGAATTCATGGGGGCTAGAGCTAAAAACACATGTGGGTGATTGGATCGTGCTGAAAAGTTTTACTGTAACGTTATGTAACATTTCACCAACATCACTGTATGTGTTTTATATAGGCCTATACGTTTTTATGCGATTTGTATTGTGTGTAGTACGTGATGGGGGTTTAAATGTTTAATTGATCTCTTATACTACTATAGACCATCGTGCGGAATAGACAAAATTGAAGGATAGATCCGAGATAGTTAGAGGTGGACTTGATCTAGTTAATATTTACATTTTGGACAACATATCAGATGAGCGTGTTAACGCTGGACACATTAGCCCCGCCCACACACTGACACGTGCTCAGTAAGGTGGCCAATGGGTGCAATCTCACACATGCGTATGTATCTGTATGTATTTTATTTTTTCATTTTTAAAAGTCCATTTCCATGGTAACGTTTGTTGTTCTAGTTGGGTGTGGTATTCTATTAACTGCAGCAAAATGTGGCCAAACCACTCCGTTTATGATATATGCTTATAATAAATATTATGTGCTTATAAGGGTTCCACATGGAGGAACAGCCTAATTGCGCTATTATTTTATTTGAATAGGGCATGTGAGAGAGTTTACAATTAAGTGTTTCATCCTTCCTCCCACTTAGTCCACAAACACAGAATAAACAGGTCTAAATGTTATCCACTTTTCTGTTGGAGGTACTTTTTCCAAAACCTTACAGAATGCGGGTCTTTGGCCTAATGTATGTGTTGCTAACCAGTTTATTTTCTCACAGGGAAGTGGTTCAGAGCACCAAGGAGGCGATGGGTGCTCTGCATAGAAGAAATCCAGCAACCCAACCTTTGTTAGCCATTATACAGGTATTGTAAGCAGAAGTACAACTGTAGGATGTAGATTTGAATGTAGGATTTGTTTCTCATTGTAGAACGAAAGACTACGTGAAGACAAGTACAAAGTAGTCTAAAGGCAATTTAAGTAGGCAGAGTTGTGTTGTGCTAGTGGTGACATTAAATCTGCTTTGCCTTTATTTACCTTTGACCTAAGGGTTATCTAGTTTTACTGAAGCCATTGAAGATTCCTGTATATTAGCTGGTCTCTGTGAGTTTTTTGTCAGTGTGCAAATTTTATCTCAAAGGCAGGTGAAGATGACAGCTTGTTGGAGATCAATAAGAAAATGACAGGAAGGGTAATTTTCTCTCTTTTTCTCTCTTCTTTCCTCTATGTGAATTTTGCCCATTTTGTTTTTTCACAAATCTACACAATGATTAGAACAGTTCACATTGTCTTGTCTGTATGTCCACAGATTGGCTTAAACGTCACTCAGATTTGTCTGGCGAAGGAGTGCAGTGAAGATGAAGTAAGTGAAGCTGACTCACAGATTTGGCTAATTTCCCTCTGTGCACTGGGAAAACTCCTCCTACCCCCTTATTGTTTAGCAAGTCAGTGCATGATGTTACATTCACCTGGCTGTTTGTGGTTGTGTGAAGTGTCAAGGTACTCGTTGCCTCACATAAGCACTGTTACATGACTAATCCCTGATTTCCTAATCGATTTAGTCACACCTTAGATTCTTTTTACACTTCATGGTACTTTCCATCATTATGTAACTGGCACTGGGAAGCAGCCTCTCAGCTGTGGCTCTCTTTGCGCAGATGGAAGTCGACTCTTGATCCATATAGAAAGAAGGAACCCCTGGGATTAGCTCAGGTGTTTCAGCTGCCAGTTTATAATTTACATTACAATTCCTGTCCTAAGGGACCCTCTACTGATCTACAGATCCACTGCACCACTATCATACATATTTCCTTTCTTTTTTCAAATTCTCCCCCTCTCTTTTCTCCCTCCTCAGGGATTACTATCATTTTTTATGCTCAGTCAGCAGCACTGCCCATGTTAAATTTAAAGGCGCATTTGCTGTTTCATTCTTTCCCTTGTTCTTAATCAGCACTTTATTCTTAAAGGTCAAAGGTACTTTACCTTTTAGGTGTGAAGGCTGGGGTTTTCTGTGGGCCATACACAGACAGTACTCATACCAGCATGTGTGATGTTAGTAGTTTAACATGTTTAACATTTCCTCAATTATTGCAATTATGGCTTGTAAATAATACTTTTTCTGCAAAAATTCTCTTTCCTGTTTGCGTGTTTTGTCTTTGTGTATGCATGTAGATTGTAGAGGAGGTGTTGAAGCTGAATGAAGACCCCAGGGTGCACGGAGTCTACCTCCACCTCCCCCCTGCTTCCCTCACCAGTCGAGTGCTGAACACACTCACACCTGAGAAGGATGTAGATGGGTAAAAACTTAACTAGGATCGCTTAAAACTGCTGAGTTTTCTACTCTCAGGTTGTCTCTCTTAACTGATTTGTATGCCCTTAAAAATGACTTGACGTGTTATATCTGTCGGCAGTAGACGTGTTTTATGCAGCAGTCAGCCAGGTATCAGTTGTGCGTGTGTCTCTGTCCCAACAGAGAGAAATGCATTTACTCACATGGTATGTCAAATTGGCCCAAATCAGAAGGGGCTGCACGGAATTAAGACTGCGTAAATGTAGTGTGTGCCCTCAGCAGACAAGTGAATGAGAAAATTAGCAAGGCACCCTTCATGATCATCACAAATGGAAGAGAATTGGTTCAATCAAGGACAAACATGATTGAGGTTGTCCTATAAAAACTGAGACTGTATATCTCAGTCATGAGAGTCATGCTTTTGATTTACTGCAACAAGCTGCTTTATTTTTAGTGTTTGATTAAAAAAATTATTTTTAACTAGTAACCATAGATCTCTATCCAGTAATAAAATCTAAAACACTATACTATATACTTTAAAATGTTACTCACCAGTGCTTTACCAGTCACTCATAAATGATGTGTACCTCATGTGTGTCCATTTTTTAAATTTTATGAATGCATTTGAAACTGTTAGCCATAGCACTTTACAAAATTACCTTTATGCTGTGGCTGGTAAAAAGTCACCACCTTCTAGGGAGAAGAATAGTTTATTAATTTTGATATACTATATGTTGAAAGTTAAATATATTATGTCCATTTTTGACTTGTTATAGGATATCAGATTTGAATATGGGTCGCCTGGTACGAGGAGACCTGAGCAAAGGCTTTGTGCCACCCATAGCCAGTGCTGTCCTGAATCTCCTGGAGAAACATGGTGAGTTTCTGGGAATGGAAATCAGTCCCAAGTTCAGTAGTGAAATTGAATACCGAGGTTGTACGGTAACTCATGGAAATGATCTAATTCATGAAAAGTAAAGGACAAACTATACTAATGCTTGCATATATTTAACTGTAATGGTGCTTACATTTGCTTCTGAAGGGACTCTTTTCAGCATGAAAAACACAGATGTAGCTGATAAAATGAATGAGTGAGTTTGATTACGGTAAGCTACAGTAGTAGTAAGCACTGACAGTCAGTATTATTGTGGCCTACACCAGATCTTACTCATTACTAATTTTATTACATGCAGCTGTGTTTACCCAGCTGTAACACTGTCCCTGTGTCCCAAATGCATAATGTATAAACTCATTCTAACTGTGTTTTGAGTAGGGTGTAGGTAGTACATTCATGCTGGGCAAAGTACAAAATTAAATACATTTTAATACCTGAGTGCTTGCTGACATGGCATGACGAAATACCTGTTAAACAATTCTATACTTTGTTCCAATACTATAAAGTATACACTACTGAGTGTTGTTATTTTCATATTATACTTGTTTGCAGTTAGTGTTCAAGAAATTAATGTACTTTACTGTTTTATACAAGTAGAAAAGCATACTATACTTAATTGATTGATTAATGAATGTCAAGCAATTTCAACTTTGGAAACCCTTGCCAAGATTTTCCTAAGATTTCATACTTTTTTCATTATGAACACACCACGTGCTTAAAACCTGATCTAAATGAGCATACAGTGAAGATGCCATGACGTCAGTGTGAATATTAAGCTAAGATACTTACTATTTTTAGAATATATTTGGGGAATCATTTGGGGATCTGAAACTCCAGTGCACCAAAAAGATTTTTGGCATTTTGGGACACACAAGAAAAAGGCTGACTCACCAGGCGAACTACTGAACTAGGGAAGAGTTTGAGACACACCCTGGGGTTCAAAGGGCAGGGGTCAAAGTTCAGGTGTACATAGGGTCACAATTATTCTGAGTGTGATAAACACATGATGTCTTGAAAGTGATGAATCTTTGTCCAGTTGCAGTAGTATATGAGGTAGTAAATTTCACTTAATGAATGAAGAATGTCCTAAATATGTATAAAAACATTTCTACAGATGCTCCGTTGGAAGGGAAAACTGTTTTGCTGGTCGGAGGAGAAGGACCCCTTGGGGTGGCGCTGCAGTGCCTGATTGAAAGAAGTGGAATGGTAGCTCTCAAGAGTCATTGGAGCTCCAAGAGCCTACAGAGACAGGTGTGTTTGTATTCTTTTTTTTCCTTTTCTTTCTCAATGCTTTTTTTACCCAATATATATTTTTATAAATGTACATTTTAATCACTTGAAAGGTGATTTTTTTTTTTTTTGTTGTGTGTTCTTTTATTAGTGTTGAAAAGACTTACTCTCAAAGTCATTGCTTTATAACTGAAAAGTCTCTATCCACTTCTCATGCTCCATATACTCAGCCATCTGTTTTCATTATTCAGTTACAGCTTGTGCAGTTTTAGTGGCTCACCACATGGAGTCAGTCTCTGCTTTTTCACATGCAATGATGTGACCAGATTTTTCTGGAGAGGTTTTTCAGGTCCATTTGTCATAAAAGTTGTTTATGCCTGTCATACACATACAAGACACACATCTTCATCACTCTTTAATCTTCTAAACTCTTAAGTTCATCATATCTAATTTCTTCTTCTTATTTCCCAGGTGATGCAGGCTGATGCTGTGGTCCTGTTAGGGGCAGGGAATTTGGATGTCCTACCCACCTGGGTTCGACCAGGGGCTACTGTCATCCGCTGTGAGCCCACCCTGGAGACAGGTATTGTTGACTTTATTGTGACAGTCATCACAATCACTCTGCACGGGCTTGAGCTATAGTGTGGGGAAAAAAAAAAGACACTTAACTTCTTGGCATGGCACCATTGGTTGTTGCACGTTGCTTGGGTTTTAAACCTCGCTGCTGCACAGAAATGATTTGAAGTTCAATTCTGTTTGCTGCTGACCTTCCAGAGTGTATTCAGTGGGATTAAAGATAAACTAGTGTAGTCTAAATTTGTGTGTATTTGGCTTTTTTCCAGCATGATTAACATTTCTTGTTTAGAAATTATATGAATTATAGAATGAGGTATAGCTTTGCACTTAATCACGTAGACAGCCTTAGCAAGCTGTACCCTTCACGCAGCATGCGTCCTCTTGTTTAACATTTGGGTATGCATGTTTTTACTCAACATGTGCATTAATCATACTGTTTTGTTTTAGATGAACATGCCATTGATATGTCCTCAAAGTCTGGGTTAGGATACCTCACAGCAGCCTACAGAACACAGGTGTGTCTCTGTTCTCATCCTATTTGCTAACTATATTCTTTCTTTATTGTTCTTTACCTTGTTCGCTCTGTCTCTCCCCCTTTTTTTTTTTTTCTAGAATGTGGTGCGTAGTTGCAGTCGGTGGCTCCAGGAGCAGCAGTACCGACCCTGGCGTCTGCGCAACCTCAAACTGCAGCCCCTGACCCCTGTACCCAGGTATAGACCACTATCTGTGAGGGACTATTAGGAATTTAACTACATCTACCTGGATGTAGGATCCTTTTCTCATGTCATACGGTTCTCTTAAGTTGCACCTACACCACACTTGAATATTATATGAATAAGGTTGAGTGTCATGTGTAAAAATAAAAGATACATTATCCTTATTTTTGATGCTTTAAAATGAAATGTATCTGAATGATGTTTTCTGTGTTTGTCAGTGACATAGAGATTTCCAGAGCTCAGACGCCCAAGCCAGTGGACCAGCTGGCTGAGGAGATTGGTTTGCTTCCAGAAGAGCTTGAAGCCTATGGCAGGAGCAAAGCTAAGGTCCTGCTCTCCCTGTTAGACCGCCTCCATACGCAGCCTGATGGGAAATATGTACTGGTTGCTGGGTGAGTGTGACTTACTGATCATCTGCATCCTTTTTCTTAATTATCATATTCCTTCAGTACCCCAGAGTGCTTGAATTTGTGATGTAAAAGAAGTCACTGATCCTTAGCAAGGGAACAAGGGCAAGGAATCGCTCTATCCCTGCTTCCTTCTTTGGTATTACCTTAAAGCAATAGTTTGGACACAGTTTGTGATTTATTTCTGAATAATGGTTTGCAGTTTATGTGTACCAATTATTTGGCTGCAGACTGAATGTGGTTATGGCAAATATTAAATTCAAAAATGTTCTATATGTTCTGTATGTCTAGTATAACTCCCACCCCACTGGGCGAAGGTAAAAGCACAGTGACCATCGGCCTCGTCCAGGCCCTGTCTGCTCACCTTAAGCTCAACTCCTTCGCCTGTCTCCGACAGCCTTCCCAGGGACCCACCTTTGGGGTTAAAGGTCAGCAATGAATACTTAGGTCCTTATGTACATGACATATCCTGTATGAAAAGTATGCTTTCACCTCTCTGTGCTTTCTGTGTATCTTTCTTTGGACTACATGGTAATACAATATTGTAATCCCCTATTTTGAAGATAATCATTCCAAAACTAACTCTTCTCTTAAACTCTATTTTGTAAGAAAACTATTATGATGAATAACAACTTCAGTGACATTCTTTAAGGAGATGTATTTTCATGTTAGAAAAGATGTCCAACCGTTTCAAATGGTGGATGTTATTCTAGAATGAAACTTAATTTTGTTTTTCTTCCGATTGAATACATTGAGGGGGATTTGGACAAAGCCAGAGACAAGCGCCCAAACCAGCAGTTAGCAATGTATCAAGTAACTGTGTGATAAGCTATCTTTGTCAGCGTGAGGCTAGCATTTCATACCCTGTTATATTTTGTGCTGGGGTGGAGTAGTTCACTCAGAGTCCACTGCACCATTCCTCCTTTGTGTGTCCCTGTCCTGTTTGTCCACCTCTGACTGTGCTTCCTCTTCTTTATGCCTAGGGGGAGCTGCAGGAGGGGGGTATGCCCAGGTCATCCCTATGGAGGAGGTAAGACACACAGACACTCTCAGTGCTTCCTAGCAGGACTAGTGCAGGCTTCAAAGACCTACGACATGCAGAGACTCACACTAGTTTATACGAAAACACATAAATGCACACGTACACACAACCCCTGGGGCTGTGGCATAATATTGCCTGTGACTACAGGCACTGTGTGTAAAGGCTGAGAAGGACGGGTTAAAGGGAAGAGGGAAGGAGACTAGTTTTGAAGCTCCAGACCCAAAGCCTTCAATAAGGCAGCCTCTTTTTCTCATACCAAAGCACCAGCTTTTTTCAGTTTTTTCCTTCTGCCACTCCTTCTTCTCATGTCCTCACTATGTTTTCTTTCCTTTAAATCGAGGGGCTCATGCCAAACAGAGAGAATATGTGCCATAATATTTTTAAAGACCTAGGGACAAAGTCAAAACCATGAGATGATGACTTTGTTTGAAGGCACATTTATCTTTTTTTAAATTTTTTTTTGTGATTACAGCACATAACCCCCATTGTTAGAGGTTTAATTTCCACTGGGGGCCATCCAAACCCACAATGTGTACCTCTACATTACAGTAAATAGTGCTTTGATTTATTTTGTCTAATCCCTTCACCTCTCTTTCTCTTTTTCTCTGTTTATTCCTCCTCCTTTTGTCTGTCTTGCCCTTCAGTTCAACCTCCATCTGACCGGTGACATTCATGCCATTACAGCCGCCAATAACCTGGTGGCAGCAGCGATCGATGCCAGGATGCTGCACGAGGCGACGCAATCAGACAAGGTGACCGTGTGATGATGTCACTCAGTAATAACTCATTCTTACACCACCAATGTGAAACTGTTGTTCTGACCTGGATGCTAATATAATCACAATTACAATGACAATTTTGCTCTGTTTTTAGATGTATTATTCTCAGTTTTTTAAGAAAAAAATATAGTAACTCCCTAAATTAAGTATTTCAGTAATTCTTTTATGTGAATATTCTGGGTATTAATTGAAAAAATTAAACTGACAACTGAATATGATTAGTTTTATAGCCCCGTTTTTGACAGTTAACCTCCCTATGTGTACATACTACAATATTGTTATTTTGTGATGTCACTAAATATTCACAGGGAAGCCTACAAACAGTGTCACAGAGACAATTAATATTAAGATCACGTAAGAGCATGCTTTTTATGTCCCAATTACATTTAGCAGTCACGACCATGACATCACTATGCAGCTCTTTTGGTGTGATTGATGCATTCTATTGAAGAAAACATAATTATCCCCCAATGTGCAATTAAATGTACTTTTATATGCATATAATCACATGAATTTAATGTAACTGTTTTGTCTTATACCTCCAAGGCCCTGTTCAATAGACTGGTCCCTTCAGTGAATGGACTCAGAAGATTTTCACCCATCCAAATCTCCAGGCTACGTGTAAGTCTAAACACTGCAGTGCCAGAATCACTAGTGTCAACAATCAATACTAGCCAAAAGAATTGTGATGTGTTGAGCTGTCCACTAGAGGACCTCAATGAGCCTATCTTAAAAATTCCCCTCTCTCCCTTCACCATGTCCTCATCTACAAATATTCGTTTAAGTAATGCTGTTTTATGCAGTGTGGATGAAGAATACCTAATATTAAGTCTTAACAAATGAAATGCATATGGCAGATGCTTGAACATAAGTCAATTATATGTCTGTCCTGTTGCATGAAAGTCTCTGGGATGAGAAGTTAAATGGACTATAAAATATTTACTAGTCTTAATGGATAGAATGAGAGATAAAGGGTTGGGTGAGTTTTTTTTGTTTTGTTTTTGAAAACAGAGCACTCCCAGGGAACCTTTTGAACCTGACAGTGAGTTGATTGCCTCGTAGTCATTTAGTCTGGATTTGTTTATACATGCCGGAATGATACTGTGTCCAGCTGATATGGACATAGCAAGAGTTTCAAATAAAATATAGAAATAGTCAGATTATCATAAAATATCAAATAAATGTATGTATCTAGCAGTAGTGCCACAGCTGGGACCGAAATGTGGGCACACATTGCACCTCTTGCATCACCAAAAACACAGATGAACCTCTAATCATCTTTCTTTCTTCAATTCCAGCGTCTTGGGATCCATAAAACAGACCCAGCATCTCTCACACCCCAGGAAGTCAGCACCTTTGCCCGCCTTGACCTTGACCCTTCCAAGATCACCTGGCAGAGAGGTATCTATAGAAGTATAGCAATTCACTCTGTACATTATTTCTAATAGTGAAGGGCAATACCACTGAAATTCAGCCTTTATATGTATTCTTTTTTCCCTCCCCCATAGCCCAAACTAAAGAAGGATAACTTGTATTCCCTTGAGAATGAAACAGTAATGCTTGTTACACGACACCCAGTATGATTTTTCTGCAAGCACAGAGACATATTCTCAATGGAAACATCAAAATATCATGACTATCACACAAATCTAATTTACATGAAAGAAGACAAACATCCCATGGTCCATAAACTCAGTCTTTTATTGTGTCCAGACTAAAGAATGTCACATGCAACCTTGAATTAGACTGGCTTTTCCTTTTTTATAGAGTGAATCCTAAAATTCACTGCAGTATGTTGGTATTCTCATCATTGAAAATTGTCTTTGACAGCTCTTTCTGGCCCCTGTGTTCATATTAAATTAACACTTTTATTGTAAAAGTGTTGCAGTCGTCAATCACAGGATAATAAACGTGGATATGGTAGGAGTGGGAAAAGCTACCTCAGTGGTAGCTGTGTTGGTTTAAAGTTGTCAGTGAGAACAGCCAGCCGGGTGTTGCTATGACTGATGTGGTATTTACTCTAGTGGCTACAGAGGGCATTCTTAAAAGACGAACCCTGGAGATTAAAAACAGATTTACCACCTAATGTTATGTGGGCGTGACTGTGTGTCTATGTGTTCATGAAACAAACCATGTTTTTCACTTTCCATTTCATTACATCGAACCAACATGAGGATAACGTTTGACTAATGTGGTTTCCTGACTGATTGTAACAACAGTATAACCACAGAGTAACCAATTTCTAGCCACATTATCTGAGAATATGCAAAGTGCTGAGTGAAGAAACTTGAAGTAGCAAATCCCTTGTAACATAAGCACTTTCAGTGTGTCAGCACCTACTCACAATAACAGATAAGAATCCCTTTTCTTGTCAGTTATTGGGTGCGTGTGTGCGCAAGCCCATGGATGTGCATTGGTGTCTATTCAACAACATGTGTGGAAATTGATTTTTACAGTCTGTCAGGTTCAGGCTGTAAAGACATAAATCTTCTGTGTGTCTGAGGTACCAGATCAAGTTATATTTACCACTTTATTTAAAGTTTATGTGTCTTGTCCGTGACTGGTGTTATGCCAGTTTTTATGTTCAAAGTAGTGTATTTTATGAGAACAGTCTTTTTGTCTTTGTTTTTCAGTTGTTGACACAAATGACCGTTTCTTGAGGAAGATCACAGTAGGACAGGCAAGCACTGAAAAAGGACAGATCAGAGAGGTATGCCGCACTCACGTCTTCACAGTTTTGATTCCTCTGAATTCATGACCTCCTTTTAAAATATTTTTCCCCCGTCAGCTTGGTTTGTGTATTTTTACGATAACCAGAATATGGGACTGTGGCATCCACTAATCCTAATATGTTACATTCCTGTTCATTGCAAATATTTTCTCATTCACTCACATAGTATGACAAACACACTGCAGTGTTTCCATTGCAGAGGCTTTGCTGGTGGGTGTCATTAACATGGGTCTAATATCATTTTTAAGGTGGCATGAGATGTCTGCATTTTTAGGTATTCATACAGTAAACTATGAGTGTGTAAAAACGTTGCCATGTGCACACACACAGATGCACTCCCCCCTTTTCCCTCCTCTGTCTATGATAAAGCCCAGATGTATTTCACCCATATGTCTGTAGTAATGACGGCTAAATGAAATCCTGTAAATAAACACTTCACCTCAATGGGAAGCAAGCAGGCCTAACTGAAAGCAAATGTTTAAAAAAGGAGAAAAACGACCTGCACACACACCTGGAACAGCCTCTGAGCTAGTTCACCATATGCTTACATTTACCGCCATCAGTTCATCCATTCTGTTTCCCTTTCATTCCTCTGTCCTCCAGCACTGGATACACTATAGCCCCTCAGGGTATTATCACTGGGAGTGGGAATAGAAATGTTGTGTTCCTTGGTGGATTGATGTGGTTTAAGTTATGTTTTTTTTTTTTGTTTTTTTTTTTGTGACGTGGAATGGAGACTGCTTTGGTTTTCCATACTCTTCCCTGTGGATAGCGCTCATTCACTCATTTTCTCTCGTTTTTCTCTGTCTCGTTCATTTTCTGTTCGTTTGACATAAATCAATACAGAAAATCACATCACAGTCATCACTCCAAAACTAGGTCATGTTCATAAGATTATTATTATTTTTCCCATGTGATAAAGCTGGTGACTGGTGTCTAGATTATCTCTTGTCTGCCAGTCACTGTGGAAAGTTGCCAGTTTTCTTCCCACAGTGTGATCGCTACAGCAGTGGTGTTAAGAGTGAGTCAGGGATGAGACATTTCATTCCCTCTGAAAACTATTATTCTTTACTAAGCAGTCACCACCTATTAAAACAAAGTCAAATTTATTTTAGTGAGACAGTGTAAACATGTTGTTTTGCATCGAAGCTGCAAACGTTCACATGATTTCACGTTAACAACCATGAAGCAACAGCATGCTTGTTTATTTCATGGTTGGTAAATGGATCTGAATGTTCGGATCCACCATCTGCAGGCCTCTGAACAAATAGTTCAATTTGTTGCCCTTGTGGTTTACATTGTGTATGATTTTCCTTTTCTCACACTCCAGACTGGGTTTGACATTGCAGTGGCCAGCGAGATCATGGCCATCCTGGCTCTGGCAGACAGCCTGGAGGACATGAAAAACAGACTGGCGCGCATGGTGGTGGGGACCAGCCGCTCTGGACAGCCTGTCACCGCAGAGGACCTGGTGTGTGTTACTGTGTAGTCTTTTCAGAGAGTGTGGGAATTTTAAACCTGACAGTCTCACAGTTGGCTTATCATTGCTACATCTCAGAAATTCTGCGACGGTTAGGTGTGTTATGTATCGAACTGGTGGGAATGTTTCCGACTCAGGGAGAAAAGAGTATTTTGAGATTTGACTGGCCGCAACAGCTTCTTAAATCCTGTTTCATCAATAAAATAGTGGCCACACTGCAAACACAACAAATAGACAAATTGCAGACAAGTGAAGAAAACATGTTCACCACTTTGACAAACATACATCACATTTAGAAAAGCATATTGCAACTTTGACAACAGATACGTTGCACAAAGAAATATGCTGCAAATACAGAAATGCTGCAAGTCCAATGCAATCAATGATATTTGCAAATAAGCTGACCCTGTCTATTTTAGTTTTAACATTATGTTTGTATTATTTTGATAATATTGGAGCTACTGTCTATACTTCTAGCTTAAGCCTTTTACAAATGACCAGGGCTCTCATCAGCTTTTAGTGTCCCTCACAAACTTCTGTTGTGTTGTAACTAACTTCCATTATTATGGACTATTTGCAGTGTTTGTCTATTTGCTTGTGTTTTTCAAATTGATGAAAGCGTGTTGTCCAAGTGGTGAAGATGTTCTTATTCTTCTTCATTTGCTTGTGTTTTATCTATTTTTGTGTATTTTCTTAAGTTGCAGTGTGATGAGCAGAGTAACAAAGACAGGGGCAGTGATCTGAAATCAAAAAAAACAAACATGTGAAACAGGACCCCTCATTGTCATTATTTAGTCTCTGCTGTCCTTTTCTGCAATTTTCTGTCAAACTTGCAGCTTAGAAATGCCCAAATTCCCACTTGTCCCAGCCACACTAACGTACCACTTCCTCTCTTCAAAACAACAAGTCTAATGTAGGCGTAACCTACGATTACGATGCTAAGCAGAGTTTTCGCACCTCTTGCCAGATCCATCTGTGTGGGTCAGCTTGCTCTGGTTTCCCGCAGAAGACTGCGGCCTGTGTTGTTTCAGAGCCCTAGAGGAGGATCCCCTATAAAGTTTCATTAGTCTGGATGCAAAAACATCACCACACCTCAGAGCCAGTCCCAGTGAGAATATGGTGTGTGTGTGTGTGTGTGTGTGTGTGTGTGTGTGTGTGTGTGTGTGTGTGTGTGTGTGTGTGTGTGTACTATAAGTGTGTTCAGATTGCTGACCAGGCATATTTTAGGAAGCAAGCTTTACTTCCACTCTTAAAGCATAAAGGACAGAGACCTCATTTATCATCTGTAGTAGACAACCATTTGACCATTCTTTACATAAATATCAGTTGTTTGTAATAGGGAGGTTACATTTCTGTCTGAATCCTAATAACCTGCTCTTATTTTCAACCACCACCCTCATATATCTTTCTTCCCCCCGTCAGGGTGTGAGTGGAGCACTGGCGGTGTTAATGAAAGATGCCATCAAGCCCACGTTGATGCAGACCCTCGAGGTGAGACACGCACCTAACACCACTTAAATAGTCATCATCCTGCTCAACTGAGCGTCTTCTGGTGAATACCTTGTAGAATAAATAGGTTGGCAGTCCACAGGGACTATGGAAGTGTGCGCTAGACCTACCTCTACTTGTGCTGTCAGAGAAAAGAAAGAAGGTGAAAGAGTGCTCCACTGAGAGCTTTTAAGAAAGGATGATAGATTGACCTTTTCCTCCCATGGCTCTTTATCTTAATAGGAGTTTAGCAGTGTGTAGAGGGCAGGTGGAGCTCTCAGGCAAGAGGCCAGCACACCCAGAGTCATACTGTCCTAAAGAAACAGTTTAATTTGACGACCTGGTGTGTCAACTTATACCATAACTCTGCCTCTCACAACATCTGGCTTTCATTTTGCTTTTGAGACATTACTGTCGTTGGACATGTGATCACACGGGCACATAAACAATTCTTGCATGTGCACAAACACACACAGGCATACACCATCAGTGACCCTAAGCTGTTCGTGTGCTTGGGGAAAAAGCCCTCCAACCCTCAAGGTGATGGATGGAGGAATGGAGAGGAGTGGAGTTTGGAGGTTTAATGGATTTAATGAACCGATAACAAACCAAACATCTACTTTTGATCTTTGGCCTTTCTGGTACAGCAAAAGCCCACTTAAAAGAGGCACCAAATTTATAGACGACTGGCCCATTAACTAACTTTTCCACTAAAGGATGGTGATGTAGTCTTTTAAACCGTCCATGTAGCCTGGGACTGGTATCATTCACTTCATGTGCTCATTCTGTCAATAGGCATAAAATATGCAGTGAATAATTATTTTTAAAAGATGAAACTTTTATTCATGAATATGAATTGTTAGATTTTATTATATAGCAAGAACAGAAGCAACAATTTGAAGATATATATTATTAACTATTTTAGTTTACTGGTCATATATTCAGCTGTATACAGGAATATAGTCCATGGTAGTTCATATATCCCATAATTTTTGATAGAGCTGAAATGATGATGATTTTGATAATCGACTAATCATTCAAGTCCTTTTTTTTAAGCATCTCTGTGATATGGGACCACACTGGGTTGTGGGCCAAAGGTTTGCTTAAGTCATTAAAGTTTACAGTGTTAGCAGTCATGCTTCTGCTAATTGTTTTAGTTGTAGGCTATTTTTCGATTGTTTGTTCTTTGTTGGTTTTGAACAGAAAGCTTGATTACATGGCTATTGGGTTGGGAAAATAAACACAGACTGGGTGTTTTCAAGGGTGCAGAGGGGGTGAAGTGGTGCATGCAGCAGAGATTTGGTTACTTTTTGTATTTTTGGAGGAAGAATTGTGGTCCTGTTGTGTGACACCGTTTCCTGTGTGGGTTTCCTGTGATTCTGGTCAGGGAGCTGGTATCGGGACCGACCTGGCCTCAGAGCTCCATGAGAATTTTCCATTGAGCTTGACCGCCTGTGCACTCTTCACTTGTGATTGTGTGTGTTGAATACAGAAGCATGCATGAGAATAGAGCTGGCATATGGAAGCTGTGTGTTTGTGTTAGGGCATGCATTTCTGTGTTGTTTCAGATGGGGAATGGTTTGGAAGAAACATAGCACAAGAGGAAAAGGGGTCATTTTTGAACCCACTCCCTGTGTACGTGTCTGTTAAGCAGACCTCAGTCATTCTGTGTGTTTTTCAAACATCCTGTCTACGTGGAGTTTCACCAAAATGACTGCATGCATCTTTCCCTTGGAGAGGCAGTAGACCGTAGAATAGACAATCAGACCTGTGACTGAAGATTCTCAAATCCTTGTGCTGTCTGAAAATCTAGGCTGGAAACATCTTTATTAGTGTAGCACTGGTCTACAGCTGGTGTAGTGGACAGTACAAGAGATGCACAAGAAGAGGAAACCGTGACATGATCTCCATCTTCCTGTTTTTGTTCATTTCCCTAGTCTTCATAATCCTCTTGTCCACCAGTTGAAGAGGTGACACACTGGACTTTTCATTTATTTCCCCTTTCATCACTCTGTCTTGGCTTATTTATTTCCTGAACCGCGTTCCCTCATGCACGGATGTGGAAAGAGTGTCAAGTGGGAACTGGGTCAAGTTAAAGTTCAGGAGTTGCAAACACACATGGAAATCCACGTAATGTATGACGTGTGTTGACTTTCCATTGGAATAAAGAAAAGAACATGTTATTGAATGGATAACAGTACTAAAAGGATGTTTTTGTCATTATATTGTGCCCTCTTTCTGTCTTTATCCTTTTACCTGCCTCTCTTTTCCATGTTTTCCCTCTGTCTTTTCATGCAGTTAGACGCTGCTGTAATCTGTACTACTAGTTTGCATAGACAAATAGACAAGTGGCGGCATTTGTCAGGGCCTTGTTTGATGGCTGATTTACTCCTCCGAGGGGAGGCTGTTTATGCAGGCAGAGGGAGAGGTATGCAAACAAAAGCTTAGAAAATCCTTCCCATCCTTCCTTTTTCCTCCCTCTCAAGGAATTCACATGCAGCGTAACAATGGGCCAGTTGGCTTTCCTCAGTTTTCTTCTTGACCAGTTTTCTCAGTGATTTCCCTTTTTAAAGTCTGTCATGAATGCAACGGAAGGATTGTGATCTTGCTTTCCTTGGCAACCGTACTCTTTCATGCCCTGCCTTGTCTGAGCTGGATGCACACAGCAAAATATCTTTGAATAATTCAGAATGAACTTGGCAGCACTGGTGCCTGCAAACCTTTCAGGATAGGTCTGCTGTGAGTTTTAGCCAGGAGTAGCAGAGTGTCACCTCATTTGAGAAGAAAGTACCATCAGGTGCCGTTGTAGAAAATCAAAGTGAGATCATATCCCTAACCCTAACCCTAGCGCATGACGTACCCAAATAGATAACTGCACACTCATAGCTATGTTGTTGTTTCGTTTATTTTAAAGTTTAAGTCATTATTCCCTATATAATGGTAGATATTCTGAACTGTTACTAACAATGTTAAGTTCAGCACACTCCTGATGGAGAACTGAGCTCTTACATCTACAGAGGCGTAAACATTCAAACTGTGAGGTATGATGGTCAACGCTCTATTTTAAAAATGTGAGACCTTTCACATTTATTTGATCCGTGCATACTCAGCATATATGTTTAACACGTGTCTCACTGTTGTGTTTTATGTTCTTAGTTGTAAGGTTAGTCTTGTTGTAAATATCAACTGAAAGTAATTGTACTGGCCTGAGTGTCTGCCAGACACAGAAACTTGCACTTGAAGTGCTCTTTTAGTTTGTGTGTGTGTCCAGCCTTTAGGGAGTCATCCAACTCAGCAGGGGGAGGAAGCCTGGCCCACTGTCAGGCTGGCATGCCAGTCGAGTTCCCCTTAACTTGTACCTACTGTTTAGACAAACACAGTGCCAGCCAAAGTGCATCCACACGTCAATATTTATCTTGGATGTTTCTGAAAGATGTTGAATTTAGTATGAAAGAGCTGGTTAGTCCTTATTGAAACTTGGTCGGGTGAGTTGCTGTGAGTTTACGCTGTTTTCTCAACTCCTCCCACATGTTTGTGTGCCCCTCTAATTGTTGCAGGGTACGCCAGTGTTTGTCCATGCTGGGCCCTTTGCCAACATCGCCCATGGCAACTCCTCGGTGCTGGCGGACAAGCTGGCTTTGAAGTTGGTCGGACGGGACGGCTTTGTGGGTAAGAGCACATAGTCCGCACATACAGATCACACACACACACTAAAGCAGATATACAAACACGCCTTTGGGGATGACAAACAACAAGATGTTAACCGTAGAGTCTAGGAGCTGTGGAGGAATTTAAGGCCTAAACTTCCTTAGCCGGGCAGATTAAACTATAATTTACAATTTACTCCAGTCATGAACTTCAGCTAAAGCTCTCCTGCTGTTGCAACCTTTAGCCTACATTCATCTCTGTTCTGGTTCTGGCTCTGTTCTACCTGCCTCTGGTTGACTGGTGTGCTGCACTGGCGTCTGGGTAACTTTCTATGAAACTGGTGGAAAGATTGCATAAAAAAACATAGAAGAGAGGAAGAAAGCTGATTGATAATCTTAAGAGCCCCTGGAATGCTTTAGAGTAAACCACACTAATCCCTTCAACGTCAAAGCATACTTGAGTATTTACATTTTATCTGTATCTATCTCCCTGCTGTCTTTCTGTCTTCATTTACTTTGGTTGCAGAAATATGTTTGGAATGTGTGTGTGTGTGTGTGTGTGTGTGTGTGTGTTGAGTTTGTCAGGTGCATTTGATGTGCATGCAAATCTTGTCAATGGTTATATTTATGTGTATGTGAGATAGGTTTTCTGTGTGAGAGCAATAACAGGTAAAAGGAGAAGGGTGATTCTTTGGTCATACACAACATTTACACATGCTGTCATCTGTGAGGTGAGCTGCTGGGCAAATGTGTAGGCAGCTTGAGCAGATAGTTGGGTTTCACAACAATGAAGCAGGGAGGCTTGTATGCATTTTATACCTCCACCTCTCCACCCCACTTGTTTTCCATCTGTCCATCTTGTTCCTACGGTGGCCCTGAACACAATTTCACAAAAACACAACGACATTACACAAATCAACATTTCACAAAACACAACGACATTTCAGATTACGGAAAAGGAGGGACAACTCTTCTTATTTGTGATTGGACTGAACCCAAGTCAATTCAGAGTTTATTCAATGTGGTGCTAGATTGGATCAATCGGAGAAACTTTTTGAGAATGTTGCAGGGAAAAGCTGCAGTGGTGTTGTCCCTCCCTTTCCGTAATCTGAAATGTCGTGTTTTGTGTAATGTCGTGTGTTGTCTGTGTGTTTGTTACCTGACTCTCAGGTATGCCAGGAACTTGACCTCCCTCTTTTTCCTCCCTCGGTAGCTGGGATGCATTCCCCCCTCTCACCAGCCCTGCTCCCTCACTCTCCCCCTCCCTTCCTCTCAAGCACTTTTCTCTGAAGCTACAAACTCCTCTAACCAGCACCACTGAAAAGAATAATAACGCGACAGCGAAGTTAAGAAAATGAATATTTTGGCACATACAGATTAGTCAGCTTTTAGTTCGATCTAGTTTTATCATCAAGTTAAACGATAACTCTAGTTTATTAGAACTTGGGTCTTATTTTCTTATTTTTGGTCATT
This sequence comes from Maccullochella peelii, assembly GCA_002120245.1. Lineage (NCBI taxonomy): Eukaryota > Metazoa > Chordata > Actinopteri > Centrarchiformes > Percichthyidae > Maccullochella > Maccullochella peelii. The sequence goes on from LKNJ01001443.1 coordinate 143,812, forward strand.
GTTTCTCTTGGTTATGATAACATTGTACTCACCAAAGTCATTGCTAAGATCTTGAAACATGGTGACATCCCACCAAAGTCTGACGGGACAAGAAATTAGCTCGCAGACAATCAGATTGTAAATAAGGCAACAATTTAGCTAGATTATTGAAATGTCAGTAATAATCCCTCATTGTACAGGAAATCTTGCATAACTACGGCAAGTCCATTCGGTCCAAGTTAAACAAGGACAGTCTGTAGACTAATGGATTTACAACGGACTGTTTGGGAAATAATTTTATCATTTGCCTCTGGTTTTCTCTTCCAAATAAGTTTGGCTAACCTTTGGGTTTCTTTAAAGCTACTCTAATGGGTCAAATGAATGTGTAATGTGAAAGGGGTCACTCATAGTGACAAACCCACAGAGAATCATCACCCAACTCCTCAGCTGTAGGTAGTGACTTTTAACTCGTTGTTTTGGTTTTAGTGCTCGCAACTTGACTGTTTTGGTTCAGATACTTTACCTCAGGAAAGATACTTTCTCTCACGAGTTGGTGGAGTGCAGATCACAACTAAAAGGAGAGTGAATATTGGATTTACGTACTGTATGCCAAGAAGCCAGAAACATAATTCCCAATGAATGCTAATGTTGCTCCATGTCTGTTGGATGTGTAAATAAGCAATTGTTTGCCTACAAGTTTGCCATATCAACTTTATAAGGTGATACTATGTCAATATTGTGTTTACAGCTTGTTTGTGCCCCTAAAAGTCAGTAAATGCAGGTTTAAAACCTGTATGTCAAGTAAATGTGATTTATATAGCCCAATATCACAAATCGCAAATTTGCCTCAAGGAGCTTTTACAGCGTATGACATCCTCGATTTGGATAAGGGAAAAACTCAACAAAGGAGGAATGCTTCTTCTAGCATGGCTATACATGCAATAGATGTCGTGTGAAGAGAATAGATCAAAATACCAAAATTACAATATGGAAAATCAGGATGACAAAATGATCACCTGATTGCTCCTGTTTCTTGTCCCATCTTTTTTTTTTTTGCAATGTCGGTGCGTTCCCAGATCTCAGCAAGCAACTTGATAAGTGCAATGTTATTATAGGAATGGATAGGACAATGAAAAAGTAATGGCCCAAACTGCACAAATTAGACCCAAACTGTAATAAGCCGATATTATTCTTTCAGTCTTTGAACCTGATGTAACCACACTACAGTGTCTTTAAGTAATATATAGTTCAGTTTAATTATCTGTGAAAGCTCCTCTCATGTGGCAAAGACAGTACATGAACTCTTTGTGAACTCAGTGAGGGTTGTGGGGGTGTGTATGAGTGTACTCATGACCATGCTTCATCATGCTCCGTATTTATTGTGGGTTTTTCACGTCACTTTAGAATCTAGACTTAAAATGGAGAAATGCTGCTCTTGGAGGGGGCTGCTGGGGGATGAATTCCATATGCCAGATGTAAGGGATTCCTCTATCATTAACAGTCTGGAGTATTGAATGCGGATAACCCCCTGATACTGACTTAGTATAACATTTCCCACACCGCAAAGCCTCCCTAAACTAAAGCAACAAATCATTTGGGCTTTAAGAGAATTGGCCTCTACACCCTTTTTGACAACACTTTAAAAAAAAAACACGTACAGTTCCTGCTTAAATTGTCTTAAACTTACAAGAGTCTTATAAACAAACTGAATTGGGTTTTAAAAGACACAATTCACTCAGATTTATTTGGTAGTTTAATTATAATTTAGTCAAATTGTCTTTAAATTCTCCATCCTAGATTTCTTTATACAATGTGCATTTATGCACTAGTTAGTAAATCAGAATCAGCACTTAATATGCAAACAAGTGTGTTAATGCAGCTGCAAATGCATGGTAAATACAGCCCTCACATAGTGTGATAGTATGAATTTAGATGTAGTACTGAAATGAGTAGTAGATTAATTGATTAGTTGGTCAAGAGATAATGAACACCAATTTTTAAAATCCATTCATCATTTAAGATAAAGGCCAAGGTAAAAAGTATAGAAAAAGTGCATTTTCAAATATAAATATTTGCTGCTTTTCAAAGTTTTATATCATTGTTAATTGTATATCTTTGTTTTTGGACTGTTGGTTGGACAAAACAAGCTATCTGAAGACACCTTGGGCTCTGCAAAATGGTGATGGGCACACTATTTTTTGACAACTGATTAATTGAAAAAATAATCAACAGATTAATAAATAATGAAAATAATCATTAGTTGCAACCCTTCTAAGTACAACATGGCTTATTGTGGAAAACTAACAGGAAGTAGATGGTCATGTTGATCTGGCCTACTTTCCAGTCTTTTTGTTAGTGATTTTATTGGCAGGGGTGCTGATACCAGTGCTTTGACTGATAGTAACACCATCCAGCTCTCTTTTTACCCACACCAACATCGACCTCTTCTTCCCCTCTTGCTCTCTGGACAGTTCAAGGTTGTCACACAGAACAGGAAGCTTTGTGTTTCTTCATGACATCCTCTCGTGTCAATCTCCCACTTGGTGTAATGTCATAGTGGAAGGCTTGTCGTAGTTGTTGTCATTACATACTCCATTCTTTTCCCTCTATGCTTATGCTTTGCTCTGCCTTAGTGTGCACATGTGGTATGAGTACTCCTGTGCTAAGTTTGTGGGAGGTCATACAATTTATGGACATATCAACAAATCCTATACCTAAGAATGTGATTTTCACTGGCAGGCTGGTTCAGTATTCAAAGCCAAAGCTCTGGTGTGGTGCTAACAAGAAACACTACACTCTGTCAGCGGTCTGTGGCCAAACAAACTATAGTTACATTCTTGTGCTCATCCCTCAGGCTTTATTTGTTGCTCTTTACTCAGAGAGACTTGTTAAGATGGAGACAATGCAGCCAAGGCCCCCCAAACCACAATTTCTTCCCAATTTCACAATTTCTTCCCAATGCCAATATTGTCATTTATATTCCCACAGACTGTTAAGTCCTAGTATTAAATTTATGTTTTTTCTCCTTTTCACTATTCTCCTCTTGTTCTTGTCCCCAGAAGATCTTCTCGCCTCTCTAATTTAATTCAGCTTCTTGTCTCTTTTCCACTTCCTTTCTCTCTTTCTGTCTCTCTTCTCTCCCTCTCCTCCTTGCAGTGTTTTCACTCTTGCATCTCTGGTGAAATAAATTGTTCTTTCACTAGTAATGCAGAGAGAGCAGAGTGAGGCATTTCTTCATGAAAACACTTGTTTTCTCACTAAAACCTCAGAGAGATGTGCTTTATCAAGTGTCAGCCACAAGCACTGTAAGCTACAATGAATGACTCTTTTCTTACCAAAGGCCCCCCCATGTGTATAATGTTCTCTTGTAACCAAACAATGAATGTTTTCAATCCTTTTCTTCTTAGTTTTTTTTCATAGAAAATGTATTTTTGGGGCCTAATTCAATATTTCTTTGCTGTCTAGAATCAATAACATACTAGATTTTCCATCCTAAAGGAATTAATTCAAATCATTGCTGTATCTGACAGCTTAACTGTACTCTATAAAGTGTGCATTGACTGTATGGATAAAATCTGTGCACACACTCTTGCATACACCCAAGCACGTAAAATACACATAATTTATCACTTTAATTTAATTTGTTTCCTGACATGCTTCCTAGTCACATTTCATTATTATAATTTTAATTGAATTAAATGTAAAGAGGGTTAGCTGTTGGTCATTGTGTCCCACACACAGGCTGTCCACACATAGATCACACAGACAGAAGGTGAATGTAACTGGTTTGGACTTTCTGTGGTGGAAACAGTTGTGCTGGACTGCCCAGTGAATTCAGGGAACAAGTTTTGGCCTGCTCTCCAGTTGTAGTCAGCAACTGATTCTCTAGAGGGATATAACTTAAAAACAAATACATCATTATTAGAATAATAAAGTTGTCATCTCTATACTAAACCTAGGCTGTTAAACCAAACCACCCTTTCCCCCTCAACATTGTTTAGTTCTTATGTAACTGTTCTGTACTAATCTCCATGTTAATTTTAGTGTAATTTAATGACTTTGTTTTCTTCTCAAATGTGCCTTGTTTTCTGACAGAGCATTGTCTGGGTTTTTTTTTTTAGTATTTACATAGTTAATTTTGGGCAAGTTTTGTTGGTCTTTGGTTAGGAAATTTACTTTTTAGGCATTATTAGTGTTTTAGTTTGAGTACATTGAAGTGTTAGTTTCAGCCCTTTGCTTTCAATCTTGGCTCACATTAGTTAATCATCATTTAAACAGTATGACAAGAAGCCTTAGTTTGACTCACCTGTTCACACACTTGGATTATGGGTCATTTGGTCCATACCAAAGCAAAAAAAAAGATTAATTTTTCATTTTGGTTTTATGCTATTTAGGGTTCAGCTATTTCTAATGTTCCATGAGTTGTCACATGGACAGACTAGTCTAGACAGCTACATTATATGGACTTGTGGGAGAAAATCAAAACAGACTTAATTCCTATGACTTGAAGGCTTTATTGGTCCTCTCTGGTGGCAGCTTGATACTTAAACTGGACTTCATTTGTAATAAATACTCACTGGCAACTAGAAACAGAGGAAGGAAACAGCATGTCATGTCACATACATTTTATTTAGTTTGTGTCACATGGCTGTTTGATGTTGCATTTTCACTACAAACAAACAGCTCCAGAGTACACTTAAAAGCAAAGTTTGAAGCCCCACCTTTTTTGGTGGTGTACGTGCAGTTATTTCTTAACCTTCCAGGGTTCAAAAGACAGTGTTCCCACGGGGCTTAACAGACTGCACTAAATGGGGAAAACACACCAGAAGTTGTTAAAACCTCACTAAACAAGTTAGGTGTGAAATCAACCTTCCTCTAAAATTCTAGTTTTGGCCCACCACCAAGTGTTTTAGTACAATGGTCCCACACAACAAGTAACAGGAAACCTTATCTTAACAAGGCTGTCATTCCAGGTGGACTATTTGCTTTGCTTGGAGCCTGTTCAAGAGGCCTGTGTGTAGGGCCGTCCCTATCAGAGGCCCTCTGTCTCTTTGAGAGCCCTTACAGTGAACCAATTTCTCTTAATACAGTGTTGCTGCTCAGACAGAAACACAGTCGGACCCACCTCTTATTCCCATGATTCTTTAAAGATGTCTGACTGAACTCGTGTATATAAAGTTATTTTAGAGAAAAAATGGTATTAAACAAAGAGGTCGAAAGGATGCAAGTGGTGAATGTAGATAGATGACTGGCTCAGGATCAGGTCAGACTATGTCTGCTATCACCATGAACTTCACTTTCTATTTAAATTTCTCTTCCCACTGCTGCTGCTACTACAGTGGCAATCCCTACGTCTTTACTTAAAGGGCACAAACAAAAGATGGGGAAAAACATTGCTTAATCACTAGTTGTTTGTATGCTGACCACAGTCGTAACATGCACACAATAGATTATTGTTGGAAGCATGACTTCTTGAAATGGAAATGTATAGTTATGTGTTCTTCTGCTTTATAAAAAAGTGACAGAAGCTGGTTTTGGAGCAGACATCGGGATGGAGAAGTTCTTCAACATCAAATGCCGGGCTTCAGGGCTGAGGCCAAATGTGGTGGTGCTGGTTGCAACTGTCCGAGCATTAAAGATGCATGGCGGTGGTCCAAATGTAAGTCAACGCAACACAGTCAACAAAACACCATTGTATTGGAAGTACAGCTTTACAATGGCCACCTCACCTTCTTCTGTCTTTTTTTTCTTTCCATAATGCTGCTGTAGAATATGATAATGTGGTCTTGCAGCCTGGCTTTTATCCATCCATTTTCTCTGATGAGGTAGAATTTAATAATCAATGGCGTAGATGTTTTCAACAACTTAAACTAGCATGTGACACAGTGTGTACACAGTCTTAATCACCCCACATAAATGGTAATGTGCTTTTCATGAAAAATTCTGCTATGCTGTTAAAGAACTGCAACTCAAGAGAAATGTATTAAGAAGTTTATACAGTCACTGAAAGTTATCTTAGGGCATATCCATCCACAGTACAAACCACAGATGTATAGAGCGCATCCTACTAAGACACATCTCAAGGTTGCAATGATGTCCTGGCACACCTCCATAGTGTAGATTACCTACAGTATGTGATGCCATTCCAAACATTCAAGTACAAGAAGGGCATTTAAAGCCAAGACAGCATTTCTTGATGGCTCAGGCTAATGTCCCGGTTTGGTTTGGAAACTTGTAGATGTAGATGTTTGTGCATTCCTCCATATAAAAAAATGACCCACATTCATACAATTTAAAAACTGCAGAAATCTGCATAGACTTTCTTGATTTATTGGTCTGCATCCCATTTACTAAAATGAGTGCCCCAAATTAATATCAGTATTTGAGAAGATTTTTCCATGAACAGAGGAAACAAGGCAAGAAAACAGCAATTCTGCAATACAAATAAATGTGTCCAAAAAAGCAAAACCAGATGGAAAGTAAAATAACACATTGTTGAATGTGATATGATACTGAAGTGTGTGATTATTTGTTTTCTTTGTGTGTTTTCAGGTGTCAGCAGGCGCACCTCTTCCCAGAGAGTACATTGATGAGGTATGAGCCATATAAATATGAATAAATGGCGATACAGCATCCTCTTAGTGTAGCTTTGGGCCCTGAACATTCCCAACATGCTCTTGGAGGGTAACTCTGAGTTGCATGGAGATTTCTGCACCCTTGCACCTTGGTGCAACATAGTTCGCACAATATTACATATCACTTATCAAAACCTTTATGCTGGTTTGTCCTTTAGGCCAAGTGTGTGTGGTATGAGCTGGGAAAACCTGGTGTGTCAAGTGAGCCATCATTTGACACATTTATAGAGATTTGTGTGTGATGCAATAAAGGAAGTTTCAGATTGTACTCAACATATCTGTTTCAGGCCTCCAGCTGTATTCTTGTGGACATTTAATTCCCCGGCTATCTGCATGAATACTTTGTTCATTAGCATGATTAAGTGCACTTATTCGATTAACAGCACAAATAGAGAACCTTAGCATGTGGTTTCCGGGTATTTGGGCCTCAGAAGTCTGTCTACGTGCATGTTCATATCTGGCCAGAATCAGCTCAGGTTCAGCTGAGTAAATAATGAAGCAGTATAAGTTAATTGTGAAGCCTGTAACAAGAACCAGAAGTACTGGGGAAAACAGAGCCAGGGAAATTAATTTATGGGACCTGTATGGCCTTACTGCTCTGAGCCCGGGGCTGCGCGTGCAAACACAAACACACACACACACACACACACACACACACACACACACACACACACAGAGAGAGGAAGATTGGACAACTTGGAGTAGCTGCAGAATATGCTGTTGACGTGCTTGGGAGTTGCTGGACTTCTGCGCATAGTATTATACAATGTAAGAATGATAAATGAATAACAGCACACATTAGGATACTACCAGCCTTATTCTATGAGGGTTTTTCCATAGTGGGGGAGGTAGTCGTGTTTTGTCCACTGCACAGCCCAGCAAGGTAAAGCTGTTTACCTTAATGTGTTAGATGTATGCTAGTCACATACCACAGTAAGAGCCTGTCGTCTGCAGCCCTTCTCAGCTCACTGTGGCTGTAACAGCTCCAATACGGCGCAGTGTAGCTATCGCCTGCTGTGACGCTGTAGTGGAAATGCATGGCTTGGCTTGGCACTGCGCGGCTAAAGCGGACTGACCCAGGCCCATGGAAAAACCCTAAATGCTGTAGTACAATACTTGACCAAGTATAATGACTCCAAATGTTAACAATATACCACATCAAAGAAGTAAAACTAATTGTTGCTAACAAAGCACAAGGTGAATGCCATAAATTCTGATTTATTTGCTATTAGGTTGGCTGACCACAACCTAATTTGAGTCAATTTCAGTCGAATTACAATAATACATAGCGGACATTTGCTTTGTTTCTTCTGTCTCTTTATCTTCTAGAATCTGAGCCTAGTTGCAGGTGGTTGCCGTAGCAATCTCAGGAAGCAGATCCAAATAGTACACCTGTTTGGGGTACCAGTGGTGGTGGCGCTCAATGTCTTCAAGTAAGATGCATGCAATCCACACCCTAACTTGAGTCACCAACTTTTCCATAATATACAGTAAACGAATAGACTTAACAGTAGTAATGGGATGGTCCATACATTCCTTAGGCCCACAAAAGCACCATTTTTGTTAGCTTCATTTTGTCTGAATATGTAATTTGTTGTCATGGCCATCAAGCATTGCTGACGTTTCCCTTGGTGATACTTTAGGACCGACACCCAGGCAGAGATCGACCTTGTGTGTCAGCTAGCAAAAGAGTGCGGAGCATCTGACGCTGTGCCATGTCACCACTGGGCGCAGGGTGGACGAGGTTCCCTAGAGCTGGCCCAAGCTGTGAATGAGGCTGCCAGCCGACCTAGCAACTTCCAGTTCCTCTACAACATAGAGGTACTCTATATGGAAAATCTATATTTTGATCATTATTAAAGATCCCCTCCAGACATGTTTTAAGACATAAAAATACTGCTTGGAATAATAATTTGTGTCTGGTATGGATTTTCCACAAAAAAGTTGAATTACCCAGTTAAAAATGACATGTAATCCTTTCCCTCAAAGAAAAATCCAAAATCTATGAACATGCAAATATTTTTCCTTTCAAAAGTTTACTGGTCACAAGATGTCTGCTACTTCACTGAAAAGTGTATGTACACTGGAGGCTTCAAGTTTCCACGTCACACTTGTGTAAGTTGCATATTGGACCACGTTTGGCTTCCAAACTAGACGCAATGTCACAAATCCTGCTGGTACGTCCACGTGTGAAACTAAGATTGAGGGTGAAAACGGTGAAACTTTCCTCCCTCAGCTAATGAATGTGAAAACAGCCATCTAGTGTCAAACTCTGCATACATCATTCTGCACGGTGAAGCTCAAACATCCAAGTGAAGTAACGATAAGCAAAACATATTTTTAAGTGGAGGGGAACTTTAAGAACATAGCCTTGTACTGAAAGACATGTCACTCGATTTGATGCCTTTGTTTTATTGCTGTATGATAGGCAGTTGTCATTATTCCTATTACTACTTTTTCAGTATTGGGTACTTTCCATTTGCAGTAAATTATGATGTTTTCTTTTGGAGCGTAGCCAGAGAATGTGGATGTAAAAAACATCAGCTGGTTTGAGTTAGTGAGTTTGGGAAGTTGTGACTTACATTAACTGATCCTGCTGACGTGTGTGTGTGTGCCTTTTTTGCAGTATTTGCCAGCATACCAAGAGTCAACAGGAGTACAATAGGTCTAGTACTAATTTAAACAATCCAAGTACAATAACATACATTAATTAATTGATAAGTCCATCTTCACATTATTCCAAGTTCACAATGGCAGCAAGGTGGGCCAACAGGTCGGACTTTAGAATACAGCAGAACTTCACGGGGTGTTTTGCTTGCGGAGTGGGGTTCAACATGTTTCATGAGGAAGAGAAAACTATGTTAGCAGCACTCCACGTGAAGAATGGCCACATGTCATGCTAAGAGGAACTTAGTGATGTGCCCAGTTAACTAAATTGAACTCTATACCAGATCTGGTATGCTTGTGTTCCAGTATTCTACAATAATTAGTTAGAAATTATTTTTTCTTGAAGAGATCTCGTAGTTAGTTACAAGGGTCCAGGCAACTTCATAGTGATTTAATTTGCTCTTAGTAACCCTGATGTCACATGAATGTGTATTCACTAAATTTTATTCCCTTTGACTGGAGTGACCATGTGTTTCCACCTGTCTCTGATACACTGTCTTCCCCATAGATGCCGATAGTGGAGAAGATCAGAACAATTGCCCTTAAAGTTTATGGAGCTGATGACATTGAGCTGTCTCCAGAAGCCGAGGCCAAGATAGATTACTACAACAAACAGGTGAGATCACTGGTGCTGCAATAACAACTGACTCACACACTGACAGGACTCAAGCAGCTCATCTCCTTTCTCTGTCTCTCTTTATGTCTCTCTTATTTACACACACCAATTTTCTTGTTTTTTTCCCTATAACCAGAGCTATGGTTCATTGCCCATCTGCATGGCCAAGACTCACCTGTCCCTGTCCCACATGCCAGACAAGAAGGGTGCACCCACTGGATTCGTTTTGCCAATCAGAGATGTGCGTGCTAGCATTGGGGCTGGCTTCATCTACCCACTTGTTGGAACGGTACGTATCTGTAGTCTGAAGCAGTTTAGAGCAGCAGGCTAATGCTAATGTCAGTCTCTATGCCTTATAGCTCAGTCACAGAGCTTTTTGAAATCCACAAACCTGCACAGATGTGATAAGCACATATGCTGTAATTTACTGTGTATCTAAAGTGTTTGTGCCATCACTGTTAATAACAAACATTTCATGGAAGAACTGTAGACTACATATAGTAAAATACTAAATACTGTACACTACAATACGTTGAAATGTACCTGGGCCACCTACATGCTGGGCTGCAGAGCAGAGGTTCATATGTATGTGGGTAATAACACAGGGGCTGAAATAACCCGTAGAACCTAAATATAGCATGTTTCTACAAATCTAATCTTGTTTTGCTAGTATCCAGCAATGCCAAATATTTCTAATTATCTCCTTTACTCTTTTCCTTTCTTGCTTCATTTTTTGCCTTTTAATATTACAAGTTTATGTTTTTGTATTTGTGTGTGTATTTTCTTTTGCACAATGTATTTCAGTTTAAAGGGCTATAATTGATATTTTTCTAATGACAATGTATTAAATGACAATGTGAAAACAATGCGATAATGTGCGACTCGGCTTTTGTAGTGAGTTTTAGCTCATTATTTTGCTGTCCGGTCCGCAACTTATCTGTTTTGGTTCACTCTCCCCGCTCTCATAGCGTCATTTTCCGGCCGCAGCAGGCAGCTGTTTTCAGTGCAAAAGCTCTGATAAACCCACTGTACGCCACCTGCCCAGCACCCACGTTCAGGCAGACACAGTTAGCAACTAGCTGGTGAACATAGTGGAGCATTTAGCAGCTAAAAAACCAGAACTTGCTTTCTTGTTGCCCCCAAGTGGCCAAAGAAATTAGTTATTGCAGGTTCAAAGTCAAATCTGGAACAGTGTTCCAGATTCTTCCAGAATCAGATTTTACAACTTGGCGCCCTTCCTTTACCTCTCTACTGTAATATCCAGCTCAAACACTGATGTCTCCAGCTGCTCACTCAGATCTCTCAGGGTCACAGCCAGAAATTAAGTTGGGCTATACTTAGTGGAAAGTTCATTAAAAGCCCAATCTGTGCTTCTAGCATTCATTGCATCATAGCATCATTGGTCCTTGCAGGTGCTGTATCAATTTCTTCTTATCCTCCTTCCTTCCCCTAAGTTCGTCTCTGAGCAAGGTTTATATTTGGGTCCTGTCCCCTGCTTTTCCTGACAACCATATTACTGAGCTGGTTAGAGCTGAGCTGGGCTGGCTGGAGCCTCTTGGCTGATGATGGGCCAGGCAGGAAGGAAGCGGCTTCCTGAACATTTTGCCTCCTGCTGTTTCACCAGTGTGCCCTGAGGACCCGGCTTTGATAGGCAGAGGCAGAGGTGTCAAACACCGGGCATGCTGGGAAGGCATGGTATTGTCTTGGTGTGGTGTCTGCCCAGTCTCCCAACCTTGCCTTTGATCTGCCGTGGCCCACGGAGTCACTGGCACGTTGACAACCCTTGAACTGTGACTCCTAACCCAAAGGAAAGCTACAGATTGTTCTTTGAACTCTTTAGCTTAGCCCTCATCTGCCAGACTGATCCACAGATTTAATTTTTAAAGTTACAGAGAGCTGAAGTCCTATACCACTTCCAGGTTTGCTTCTGTTTTTCAAGCCTCGTCAAGCCTCATCATCCTTAATCTCATTTCATTAGATTTGATTATACATTTCAAGTGTATTTTGTTCCTTTTTTCATTATGGTACATGAACACTGCTTATATGTATGTTTTGCATTTTTTATTCAATGAAATCTGGCAAAAAATTTACAAACTCTCAGGCCACGCTTGACTCCAAGAGGTAGAAAGATCTCACCAATAAAACTCCTGAGGCGGTGAGGGCATGAGTGTGAGAGGAGGGGGCTTAAGGAGGTCTTTACAGGGTGAAGAATCAGGAAGGGGCTGATGTCATTCGTAAGATATGTGAGGGAGGGGGTCACGAGCAGAACAATAGACCTCTGTAGAGTTCATATCCCTTTAGAGCTGCTTCCACTGCGCCATTAAACCCGAAACAGTTCAGATTTATAGAAACCCTCTTGGTTAACAAGTTATAGATTGGTTAAGGGGTTGGTCATGTTAATGTCCCAAAGGCCAACGAGCTCAGTAAATCCAGGCATGTTTCTATCTTTGAAACTGACCTGTACTTCAACTGTAGTTTTACTTCAGTTACGGTAAAACTGATGCAGAGATAGATAAACAAGTTACACGACACATCAGTACAGTACCCACATTTCAATTTGAAGATCTGTTCCAAGAATTCACTGAAATTATGTATGTATGAATATATTTTTGTCGAAGGTGTGAGTGCCTTTAGTCACACTCCTAAACAAGACTCGTGTCTTTCTCAGAACGCAGAGTTAATGGGCTGATGTTTACAGCTTGTCACTGTGAATTTCAAAGTGCTCCCTTAGGAAAACAATGCACTCTCACAGGTGAGAGTTCAAACTAGACCCACCTCCACCTCCTCTACCTTTCCAGTTACTTGGTCATTTTATCCATCAATTTTTCACACTCGGCTCCATTAGATGAACATACAGCCCAACACAAAGAGCATCCGTTTCACTTTTTGTTAAATATTTACTCTCACACTTACTGTAATTTTGTGTACCTAACAAATAACATGTGCCCCCCTCTAATGGTCCATTAATCTTGAATGGCACAAGAGTTTGCTTTTGAATTCAATTTTAATCTTCTCAGTCCTCTTCTGTAGTAAATGTGCTGTTGTCGAGCGAGACTCCTCTCCAGAATCAGTGGGGGGTGGAAATCCAGCTACGTTGTCTCCTCCAGGGTTTTCCCTGACAAAGACGCATTGTGTCTGGGCATAATAGAGGGAGTTATTTGGCCGAGTGGAGTTTCCAACTTTAGCCACGGAGTGTTGTGTGTTTTTGCGAGTGCCAGCTTGTTCTCAGGCTGGAGAAGAGGACCAGCAGAACAGCACATCCTTTGTTGCTCTCAAAACCTTGACAGTTTGTCTACACATTTAAGCATCTTTTTGATATTTAAATGTGCAGCCCTGATACTTTATATCAAAAAGCTGAGAGGCAAAATAACTCGTTTGTGAATCTAATTAATTTAAAGCAGTTTCATTTTAATTTTAGAGGTTTTAAATCATAGCTTCCTGTGATCTGAGAGTTGTAATTCACATACTGTATGTTTCATTTGAGCAACAAAGTGAAACTGGTGTAGTCTTGGTAAGGTAGATGATGGAAATGGAGAAGAAAGTTACGAAGTAGAAAATGTAGCTTGAGCTGCAATGATTAGTCAATGAATCAATTAGTAGATCAGCTATTTTGAAAATTGATCAATTGTTCAAACCATTTGTCACGCAAAAATGTGATGTTGCGAGCTTTTTAAATGTGATAATTTACTGCTTTTCTCAATTCTACAATACCCATGAGCCTCGACGGGGCGAATCAGAGTGGAAGCAAATTCAAAACTCTTTGTCGTTTTGTGAATAAAACATGGCACCATAGTTACTGAATTAATCTCAAACTGCACTTTGGGAGTCGTAGTGAACTTCTCCCTTGACGTTTTTATATACACATGCTTGCGCCTTCGACTTTTCCAACGCAGTTCTTAATCTTTTGTACCGATGATTCAACAGGGAGAGTTTCATGCCGATCCATTGTGCTTAAACTGTGAGTCACGTAACATTGTTGATGGGAAAAGTGATTAGCTCCTCTCACTTATTAGTGACATCATGCAATAGTGTTCAAACATTGTGATGTCACAACTAAAAGGAGCCTAAAGAATGAAGTAATTCCTCTGCCGTCATTGTTCTTAATGCTTTCCATTAGAATAAAATGTGATGCATTGATATTGAATTCCTTTAAACCTGCTCATAGTCTGAGTCATCTGTGGTTAAAGCCTTATTGATGGATGTGGTCAGAACAGTGTCATGTAACAGCAGTCACCGTTGACATCAGAACAGCCAACAATGAGAGCGAGTGAGCCGTTAGCATCCGCTCTGTCAGATTGTGTAAGCATGTCCTCCTCGTTTTGCCCCTTCGTTTACTTGCAGAGCCGCATTTCCTCAGACAGGAAATTGGCCGGTCACTTCCCTCTGTCTCATTTCCACTAATGGGCTCGTAAAACTGGCCCTGGGCCAGAAGGAAGGAGGTACGCAAAGAATGTCGCTCCCTGTCTAACGAGCTAGATAAATTACTTTTCGGCTTGGATGGGATGATCTGTCTGGGTTTTAGGAGAGGAAAAGTGTTTTATGAGTCAGAGAGTTGCCTTGGATCAATTCCACTGTGCAAACTAGTTCCTTCTTTTTATGTCATACAACAAACGCTGGAGTTACACATTTATTGACTTGAAATTTTAGATTCAGATTAGTTTTGGCTCCAAAACCTCATAGCACATGCTGTCAATATCTGCTCTCGTTGACTGTACATGCGAGCCTCCATTCACATGCTCTCTCCTGTTCATATCACAAATTTCATTAAGATGAATTTCCCCTGTCCGTTGCTTTTGTTATCGCTTCTTATTGAATCTGAAAAGACAAGTGTGTTGGATCAAAACCTCTGAATGTGAAAGAACCAAAAACTTCCGCACACAGTCAATCACTTGTACTCGCTTTATTAACAATGTTTTGGTCCTCAGACCTTCATGAGGTAAAATTTCTGTAATTTCTGTTTGGTTTTTTCACTATTTCAGATATAAAATGCAGCTTCTTTTAGCTACCTACTTGTTGGACAAATCAAACATCAATCTGATTCTTAGAAATCCAGGAGTTTCTCCATACCCCCTTCTTCTGGCAGTAATCTTGGTCCATCAGAACGGTAGTCAGTATTTACCACTGTGACTTTGTATATAGCCTCTTAACTTTGTCTCATATCTGTGAGGTAACCTTTTGTTATCTGTATTTTGACGACAGTGAGAACAAAGCAACCATTGTCTATTGCTAAATTCTTCTCTTCTAAAGTGGAGGTTGTCAGTACATTGATCATCCGTCTGCCCAGAGTTAAATTAGTCTAGATTATAGTCATTCAAGCTGTAGGGGTTGATCTTATTCTCTCATTTATGCAAGGTTTGATACTGAGTCTGAGTGGATTGTCTTTTGGTGTAGAACAGCTGTGTTGTGGCAAAGCCTTATGATATATGAGGTTTTAGTTATTATCTAGATTGTAATCTTATTTTGCGCTGTTGTCATTGACATTTTTTATGAGACTCCTGTTTATGATGGACAAAAATGAACAAGTTGCTAATATTTGTTCCTCAGTGAGGTCCGTTCATTTACCAATGCTGAAATGCCCTGTTTCAGTTAACTTGTTTGTAAACCGTTCTCATTACTTGATTGCAGACGTCTCAGTGAGAAGATGCAGCTTTACATATAAGTTGTCTTTTGTTTTATGGTAGAGATATATAAAATGTCATATACTTTATTCTTTCCTATCTTCATTTGTGTATTGATTTATTTTAGAGTATTTTAGAGCATCTAAGTGTTTAGAAAGATTTTAAAGATCATAAATGAATATTCAAGCTCACTAAAATGGGACAAAACCAGCACAGGAAGCATCTGTAAAACGTTGCAGTAATCTTTTTTTAAAATTTTTTATATTGAGTAGAATTTTTGACCTTGTGTGCTTTTTTGTGTCTTATGATACATTACATTTAAATTGAAAAAGAAGAACATTTTAAATCAGAAAACTTTAAAAATAATTTTTTTTTTTTTTTTTTTTACAATTTTACCATTAGAGTCAACATCCTGAAACAATAGCTACATTAAAAACACGAGTCATTTTCTTTCTTTCATTTTCTTGCCAAGAAAGTTCTTACCCTTTTACTTTTGTTGTGTTTCCCTCAGATGAGCACCATGCCTGGTCTGCCAACCCGACCCTGTTTCTACGACATTGACCTCGACCCGGTCACAGAGGAGATCACTGGGCTCTTCTGAGCATGCTCCAGTTAAATATATCCATGTAGGTATTCTCTCATACACATCGACATAAAGCATTCAGTAAAAAATACCATTCCACTCATCTGAAAGAGCATTCACTGTATCATTATAAATATTTTACAAGTGGTCCTTGTCTATATTACTTGTTACATGAGACTTTACTTCCTCCCTGGGGTTTTTAGTTCACTACCTCGTTCACTCAGTGCCAAGGCTCCAGTCTGTGAGGCTACAGTCTAATCTCTCACTTATACACACAGTTAAAATCACCATCCTGTTTTTTTCCCCTGGCTCCCTGCTCTGTTCTCAGGATCCTCCACTCCATGCGTGCACCGTAAGACTCATCCATCTCCTCTACCTTTGACAGGAAATGCTTTCTTACTCTTCCCACCAGCCCAAACTCTCCAAACATTACAGTAACATGTCCTGAGGAGAAAAAAAAAACAGATTACTGAAGCATTACCTTTTTATGCTGTATTTGCACATCTGTGTGATATGCCAAAGATGGCCTCCTACAGCCATGTGTATGCTTTTGGCCTCTCTGTATGATGCTTTCTGTGTGTGGAAGAGTCTTCAAACCATCTTGTGTTTTTTTATTATTATTTTATATTTTAATGTTGTGCTTTCATAGACTTCTAATTTCATTGTTACTCTAATGTCTTATAATGGTGCTGCATCTTGTATAAGCTTTTTAATTAAAATGGGTTAAGCTTGTGTATTTATAACTAAAATGGTGTTGTATGCACAAATAGCCATTATGGTGTTTATGTAACCTCTAGTGTCCAAGCTGCTGTACTACCTGAGTGAAAATCACTACAAGTTACACAAGTTAGACTTTTCAGTTCAAAGACATTTTTGAGACATTGTTCAAGTATTACATTTGCTGTGATGAGAAAGGTATATATGCAGCCTGTAATTGAAATTGTTTTGGCAGAGGTGGTGAGCCACCCACACCCTGATCCAGTATAATGCTTTTTTTTTTTCATAAGCTTGCCAGTTATTTTATGATGTTAGTGGAGGTCGTTTTAATTTCAGGCGAGGTGGCCCACCTCCACTATAGAACCTCTTTACATTTCACACTGTTGGCTGGCTTGCATCCAGACAGCTGAGTGTAACACTGCTCTGACAATGTCAGCTGGCTACGCTGAAATCTTGTTTTGATGATCAGATAGCAATGTGATTAACATCCAGTGTCCTGATGGATGATTAAATTACTGAATCACAATGAAATGACAGGTGTAACTGAAGCTATTGTTACAGTTTTATTTAAGTCTAAACCGAACTTTATGCAACCAGTATTGAACTAACACAAATTTAGAATTGACAACAACTGTATGTTAAACATTTTGGTTCTCAGAGATCAAAAGTGTGTGCCTTCAAATAAACCTTTTATTTACTCCAAAACTGTGTGTTTGTGTTTTCAGACCCAGCAGTTGACTTGTGGCTCAGCCCATCTGTTAGGACACATGCGCTCTCTTCCTGTTGTCTCGTGGTTCTCCAAGGAGATGCTTCAATACTAACCTATTTCTGTTACAAAAAAAGAAACCTTCCTCTTTCTCTCTCCCTCCACTCACACATTACACATTACATTTTTCATCATTTTGTTCAGTTTTTCTACCCAAGTGCAGCTTTACTCCAACACAGGGGCGGTCCCTGTGTTGGAAGCGTGCCTGAAAACCAATGGTCGGGCCCCAGCAGCAGCACCCCAGGGTGCAGCATCTGTCATTATGAGGTGTTTGGGTTTGCAACATGGAGCCAACATGTGTGTACCTATAATAGTTTGTATTCCACACCTGCTAAGTCTGTTATTCTCCGTGTTCACCGGGCAAGATCTGGCACTTTAAATAACCGTCAAGGCTGCAGGAATGCTCTCATTTATACAGTAGTTCTCCAACGGCATAATAAGAGTGTGTGTGTATGTGTGTGTGTGAGAGAGAGACTTGAACCCTCTTGTTTTGAGCTGATGACAGATTTGAAGACATGGTGTTGATGAGGAGGGGGCTTTGTCATTGCTTTGTAATGTGTTGGAAAATCCCCGCTTTGTCCAGTTAAGAGTTGTTTATGTTGAGCTTCTGACGTCATTTGCTGAAGCCTCCAGTTGTTTAAGCGCTCGTCTTTTAGCACTCATATTTAATAGCTAATTTCAGTACCAAGGACAGGTCACTTTGAATGTCTGTGTGATTGTAACTCAAGAGTTGCTGGAAAATGGCTCAGATGATCCGAGGCTGGATTACCAACCAGGCAAAGCAAGCAGCTGTCCCTGGGCCTCGGACCTCTGCGGACCCCAGAAGTCTCTGATTCCCTGTGTGTTAATTTGATAACTGGCAAATTTTTTAATTTGCACGACTAAGTACAGCTTCAACTGGGTTCTGCATTATTATGTAATTTTATTGCCCTGTTTATATTGTTCACATGATGCAGTTTCCTAATTAATGTTTCATCAAATTATCACAAACTAACAGACATACAGAAAACCTGGAGCCAGGAAGTATTCCAGTATAGGAGTACTGGTTGATTTCTGGGTCTTTGTGCAAAACATAATGAAATGTCTATTTATAGTGTACTGTGTGCACTGTACTTGATGGGAACTTGGAGGCAACAGGGGCCCCCAAACTGGCCATGGATGATCAGGTGACGCTCTGGATAGTGATGGTGAAAAGGCTTTGCATTTGTTAAAGCTCAGTTTCTTGGAGTTTGTTCTAATACTCCCCACATTCCTGCCTGGTTAAGAGACCCCTCCTCCTAACTATTTGTTCAGAATGACTTATGTATTGCATAATTGTTGCACTACTTTACATGTTGGAGTCCAGTTGAAAGGTGTTTTAATATCCATTTTGGAGAAAAATGCGTTTATAACTCAGCATTTCAGGAAACCAGGTTTCGTCTTTACATTGCATGATTTTGAGTGAAAACCTGTGTTTGGTAACGTCTGTTTTACATCACAAGTCCCATTTAGTCCAACAATAATGCAAAAAATAACTGTCCTTTTTTAACCCATGTTGTTTTATAGCAAACCCCTTAATTCGCTGCTTGTAAAAAAGCATGCGAGGCCTCGCTCGGTGCCATGCCAGACATCAACCCCCAGGGCCGCATTCTTCAACTCACCCTGTCTCTGTCTGGAAAACACGACACTTCCCACCATTTTACTGTTGCACTTTTTTTAAAAAGTATGCAGTCCGTGTATCAACTGGAAGTCCTGTGGGAATGTCAAAGTTTTCACATAGATACCTTTTATCTATCTGGGTATTTGCAGGCTGTAGCTGATGTAGTGATATCTCTTGTGCCCTAAAGTTTTACCATCAGCTAATGCAGCCAAGTGGCTTCACGTAAAAGGTACATGTTTAGATTTTATAAATATCTATGGTTTAGATGCTTCTCAAATCTTTCTTTATCATGTCATCACATTTAAGCAGAAGGATGATGTTTTGCTACCAAATATACTCTGGTGTGTATTTTGCCCTCAGAAGGAGGACAAGACAGCAAGTGTGAAAAAGAAAGAGTATTTGTTTGTGAATGCTACTGAACCCTTCCTCCTGTAAGTGTGTGTGTGTGTGTGTGTAAGCATGCTTTGTGCCTTTAATGTGCCCTTACATTACTGTTTTATTGAGCGGAGACCATGACACATCCGGTAAGGCTTTCACTTTATACAGAATACATTTTAAAATCCTTCTCCTCACCTACAAAGCCCTTATTGGTCAGGCA
>LKNJ01001444.1:0-91337 GCA_002120245.1 Maccullochella peelii
CGAGGGATAAGGTTTCGCAGGGTAACCGACTCCTTCTGCTGCCGGTCGAAGTTGTGGGTTTGGTGGAAGGGGCTTAGCGGAGTGATACGAGACAGCAGAGAGAGGCGGAAGGTGTCTACCCCAGCTGTAACGCATAAAAGTCCACTATACAGACTAACCGTATTCCTCACTGGTGATGTATAGTATGCATAGTCTCTGCCTCACTTTCTTAACTTTTCATAGCATTCTAAGTATGGGAAATGTTTCCTCTTAGCAGGAACTAGTTGCTCGAGAGGACGTGGGGAACAAGTAGCTGTCACACTTTGTCAGGTCACCTGATTATTTCCGGTTTTATTTTGAAGGACTGCTTTTGCTCATTGTGTTTTGATTTACTTCCTGCCAGTGTTGATTAGGGTCACCTGTGTTCAATTACTCACGTTTTCTTCATCAGTCCATCTGTGTATATATAGCTCAGGTTTTCCTTCGTCTAGTTGCTAGATTGTCTTTGAGTTTTCAACAGGAATTCTGTTTTTTACATCCAAACCTGACCTGAGCCCGACTCAGCTAATGTAAGCACATCGAAGTAAATTAAAAATGTCTCCACACCGTCGATTTCCCTTCATGGTTTTCAGTAGTGTTTTAAACGTAATATGTATGTAAGTATGGCGTGACCAAACCCAAACATTTCAAAATTTTTGTCCAAACCCAGCCCAAGCCATTGGGAAGCAGGTGACAAGGACATAGAAAGAGAAACCAAATTCACCAAAACTACATTTATGGCTGTCAACAATATTTAACCTTTACAATCAGGGATCACACACAAAAAAACCCGGAATAAGATTTACCCCAAAGAGACAGAAAATAACATTATTTCAGTCTACCCCAGACTTGCAGTAAACAGGTACTCCTCCATCCTCAATATAAGATATTTAATATCAAATCAGTGTTTATATTGTTTATATCTCCATTTCTTTTTTTTCTTTTTTTTTTCACAGATGAGCCAGAGATTGACCTGTTTTCACTGAAAATACTTCCTACTGTAAAAGTAATCCCTAATGAAAACTGTTCACAGCGAAACCTGTGCATTTCCCAGAGTATCAAGGCTGCGGTTTCTGGAACAAGATGTTGCCGGTGAATTTTTTATGTGAACATCACAAACCAAATTTCATTCTCCCTCATGTTATAGGTGTTTAAGTGGAAATCCCGAAAACAAATATCTCACAACTAGTACCAATGAAGCCAAACATGGCTAGATACCAGTAGAGTGAAAGTGAGAAAAGGATTGTCAGAGGGTTTAAAGTTAGAGGTAGAAAGATGGCAACATTCGGAGTTGGATAACCTATTGATTTTCTCAGAAACAGCGGAGCAGAGTTGAGGTCTTGGTTTTAGTTTCAGTTGGCCCTGGAAAAAAAACACACACCTTGAAACTGATTTAGAGATTCTCCTGAAATGTTTAATATAATAGTTGGTCCACTATATCATGGTTGCAAAAACAAAATTCAGCACAGAAAAAATCTACCAATTCTGATCCCATATGAAAAACAGTAATAGAATGACACTAAGAAGGTGTTGCTGAACTGCTGCAGGCCCAGGTAACGAGCTGCACCAATCTTCCATATTTATCACACTGATTTTAGAACACACTTTTAAATGGAGAAGCCTGGGAGTCCGAAGCTTGTAATTGGCTTATAGCATCTGCAGGTCCTCATGGGAAGCATCGGAACCATAGGTTTTACGGCGTAGCATACAGCATGAAGGCCAGACAGACCAGATGTTGCCTCTTTCTATGGTGAGAGAAATACGTCTGCGGTCGATCCGAGAACAAAGGAATGAAATCGACGAGCAAAAAGCTGCATTGTTTGGTTTGTGTGTCAGTTTCAGGATCATCCGTGTGGGTAGTGTATGTGTGTGGGTGTGCAGCAAGAAGGGTTTGACCCTGAATTCTACCTCCTTGGCTATCAGTACAGCTTTCTCTCTGCCTCCCATTTCAGCAGGCAAATGGGAGGGTATGACTCCCTTGGTGTCTCTTTTGTTCCTCCTCATCCCTCCATCCATACAGACCAGAGAGATCCAGGTTATGTAATGAAGTCCCGTTCCTTACACTGCCGTTTTATGTGCATTAATGAGCCAACTTGTTTGCAGGAATAGAGATGGAGAGAAGCAGGGGGGTGTGGAAATATGAAAGCAACAATCTCTGATCCCTGGAGACTCTTACATCTCTACCTGCATATGTAAAAAGTCTGCCTCTGCAGTGCGTTGAGGACCAACTTCAATGCCAGTCTTTGTGGGGAAAGTAGTCGGCGGCGCACATTAAAACATAACTCGCACAGATACTGTATGTATTATACCTGCGGAAGATTTACAATGCCTAAAGAAAAACAAACAAAGAAATAATACACATTGTTAGATGTATTTCCTTGTTATGCTTGCTTTTACTGGGTCATATTTACATGAAAAACACATGTGAAAAGGAAAATTATTTGGCTTTTAGCCTTTAATAACTGAATGAATTGTTTTTCATTTAACCATGAATTTTCCATGCCACACTACAATCAAATCGCAACACAGAATACAAAGTGAGCAAAGAGGTGTATTGCATTTCAGTGTTGAATGTTTCCTCTTTTGAAGAGGGTAGCTGTAGGTCTTGAAAAGTCTTTAATTTTTCTCTTGCCTATCGTTGGCAGTAATGTTGGTTAAATAGGTCGGGAGACGTTTTACACCAATAAACTTTCAGTCAGCACCATCCGAACTGTAGCTAACACTGTTGCTACTGCTAGCCACAGAAGCTAGGAAGCTCATCGTCTCATGATGGGCAAGTGTCATTTTTAGCATTCTTCACTGGTTAATCCAACCATCCATTTTACGCTGCTTATCCAGGTCGCATTAATTTAATTAATTATGTCATTAGCAATTATTGTTATGTACTGCTGGGAAGTCCTGAAAAAAATATCAACCATTCTGGTTTTCCATTATACTTTAATACTCTGGCTGATATAATCTTGAAACAGGTATTGAATTGCATTCTACCTGGTACCTTTTTAATACCATGGTATTTAAAAAGGTACCAGAAGAAATGCATATAAAAATGTGTATTGTATTTCACTTTATTTTTGTGCTTGATTTGTTTTTCTTTAGGCATTGTAAATTTTCCATATACATCTTCCAAAGTGTGCACACACACCATAATCACCAGGTGTGCTGGTCACCTATTGATTAAGAATACCTTTATTACAGAGTCAAGGCCAGCTGTTCATAAATAATCTGTCAGGGAACTCGGCATGGGATTTCATGTGCATTTAAATTATCACGGATTTGCATTAAATATAAATGGGGCCTCCAAATGTTAGCGCGAGGAAAACACTGAGCTGCCTGCCATGAAATGTAGGCCGACATACAGCATACAGATGGAAGAAACGTGTCTCATACACTTAGCGCTGTCTCTCCTTCCTCTTGTTTTCTCACCACCGTCTCTGGGTGCCAGATCAAGCTGCAGGCAACAGCTGAGAGAGAAAAAGTTACGAGCGCTTCTAAAGGAACAATGACATTCCATACTTCTTAGAGCTGTATAATCCACGAATTATGACAAATATAGGATATTCTCTTGAGATAAATCTGGAGGTTGAGGGGGGAAAACTCAGTGTTTATTCATAAGCTGGGGCACCTGTGCGTGCGGCAACAAGCTGCTTATAGGAGGAAAAAAAAAGTCTCTGCTTACAGTGTGGGCATTTTGCACAGGTGTAAAACGGGATACAGAATCGGAACTCCCAGCTAGACTACTTGTGTGCTCTTTTCCTGGCATGTGCCTGCTGGTCCATCCATCCGCTTATCCTCAGAGGGTTGCGGGGGGGCTGGAGCCTATCCCAGCTGACATTTGGCGAGAGGCGGGGTACACCCTGGACTGGTCGCCAGCCAATCACAGGGCTGACAGACAAACATTCACAGTCACACCTACAGGCAATTTAGAATCATAAATTAACCTAACCTGCATGTCTTTGGATGGTGGGAGGACGCCGGAGTACCCAGAGAGAACCCACGCGGACACGGGGAGAACATGCAAACTCCACACAGAAAGGCCCCAGCTGACCAGTGGGTTTGGACGGAGAACCCTCTTGCTGTGAGGCGACAGTGCTAACCACTGTACCTGCTGGTCATTACTCTCAATTTGAAAAAGACATATATTAGTTCATGGCCATACAAAAGGCACCTGATTGCAGCTGAAGTGGTGTGTGTCTGCTAGATTCATTATTGATTGCAGCCCATTCTTCAACTTCTGCTGCGTGTGTGCACATTGTATGTGAGTGTGATGTCTGACTGGTGAACCTCCTGCTGGTTAGGTGTGTGTGTGGTGGGGGGGTTGGGGAGACCTCAGCTCTAATGAGGATTGTGATGTAAGATGTCTTGTAGGACTCAATATGGCACATTGGCTCTCTTCCTTCCTGCACAATGTGCTAACAGATAACAGTACAGGAGGGATTGCTGGTTGCCAGTACAAATCCTCACTTATTGATACTATCTATGAGCCTTTTAACAACCGTACTTGAAGGATCATTCTGCTTTATTACAATGTGTCTTTTATTGTGGCCATTTTACTCACAAAGTTCAATGCTGTTATCTAGGGAACATGGCGACATCGCTAAAGAGACACTTCAGGACTGACAGTATAATTAGGAAATTTATCAGTCGCCAGGAAACGGCAAATCAGACTCAACAGCATGAACACAGAGACTCTTACCAGAGATTTCAGTGAAATGAACTATGTATAAGAACTTTAAGGGAAACTGGTATTTTTAAACCTGAGCCCTATTTTTACATACTTTTTACTAAATGACTAAAAGGTACAAAAGTTTTGGAATTGGTCCAGTAGGTCGCCTCCGGTGGCATCCGTGAACGGGCTGCAATGGCTGCAACGTAGTCCTTTGGGGCAAGTACGTCCACTAAAAGTGCTTCTTTTTGCCACTGATGGGCTCAGATTGTTATTTCAAGCGTCTGACAACATTATGGAAAGGATCCCTACAGAGACAGACCGTTTGTTAAACTCTTCTCTCCAACTCTGACTCACACTTCCACCGTCGTCAACTTAACCTCTCGTGTGGTTTCAGAACGAGACTTTTCCTTGAGTGAGACTTCTGTTTCTGGTTAAACAAAAAGGATCTTACTCTTTAACAAAATGGTCAGCCATTGCAGCCTGTTTGTGGATGCTAGAGGAGGTGATCTACTGGACCAATTCCAAAACTTTATTAAAGTATTAATCATTTAGACCCCAAAATTTGTAGAAATAGGGCCCAGGTTTAAAAATACCATAGTTAATCTTTAATTAAAACCTACAGCTATGGAGCCCCTCACTGAAAAACTCTAACGTTATACAGGACCTGATACTTGTCAATCGCCATTAATCATAGAGCCAATCTGTTGCACAACTAAACCAGCCATAAACATTAACACAGGTGATTTTTTTCTCACCTTCCCCTGCGCAAAAACAGCCACCTTATTTAAGCCCAGGGCTGATTCCTTTTTCCTTGTTACAAACCTGGGCCCTGTTTCCTGAGAACGACCAGTCTCAGAGTGCTTTCTAAGAGTGCTCTTAAATTTCTACATGCATTTCCCAAAGCAATGCTTCAGAACAAGTGCACGCGCGACCCATTAAGAGCTTCTTAATGTCAGCTGTCTGGTGTGCAGAGGGTGATGATAGATAAATTTTCAGGTAATTTTGCATATTTAACTTTCTGAAAGCTGTGCTATATATTAAAAATACATACATCAAAGTTTGTAAGTGTTGTAAAGGACACAAAGAAAGGTTTCATACTTGCAATAGTTCAGTATGAAAATGAAGCTTAATGTACAGTAAACAGTCAACAGCTTCTATCTTGCTGCCTTTTATGATTCGTGTTACTGGATGGTCAGTTTAAGAAAGTAAACTTTGATTGATTTAACCTAAAATGAAGCAGTGGTGGTTCCTGAATATGCTCATCATCACATGTGGGTGTCATTCTGCGATCATTGGGAAAACCATCCCAAGGCCCGCTGGCTCGTGGTCCGTGGACAACAGCCCCTTCTGCCCATCTCAACATCTGCACTGGTCACAGAGAAACGCTGATGCGACTCACTGCAAACGGTGTGCATGCGCTCAAACAGTTATAGATAATCTGGCCAAACTATAGTCTTGTTTACAGTGTTTTTGGTAATCTAACCTCATATTTTTTGCCTTGTTTGCAGTTATAAAAGAGAGGTAGGAAAAGAGAGACAGTATGAGTGACAGGACAAATGGGTCAAGAACAGCAAAAGATATCATCTGTCGTTCATGATAAGGTGATATGTTTGTGTATTTACCGTCAGTCAGTCTTACTGTGGATTAAACAGTTGTACTCAGCTGTAGCGTGCAGAGCAATGGTGTGGATGACAGCAGTTCAACAGGCTGCAGAGCAATTTAGCGGGTTTCATAGTTGTTATTATGAGTGGCACTGATGCATCATGCACTTAGCCATTTGCAATGCTGTTAATATACTTATCACTTTAACTCCTGGAACTCTGTTGATTATATTTAGTAGATTTTTTTCTTTACTGTATGAAGTGTTGAGGTTAGGGAAGAGTTGTGTTTAGAAGGGTGACATTTTGAATCATGTAACAGTGTGAGATAAATGATAAAGGTTATTCCTTCTCTTTTCAGACGCCACCGATGTGCCTTGCAATTTTGATGTAGCGTGTTGCAGCAACTGTCAAGTAACCCCCTCTGGGTAAATTAAAAGGTTAACAAATGCACAATATGGCCTCTTCCATGAGCCAATTAAGCCATGGTTTATACCACTGCTGCCTCTCGCTTCTGCTGCTATTAATCTTCCATACAGCTACTTGAGTGCATCAAACACTGAAAGGGTTTTCATTGCATGAGCCAACAAAATACATAAAGGTTCAGGCTTGATACAGAAATCAAGGCAAAAAATCAATAGATAAAATCCAATAGAGAATTCCACCATACAGGATAAAGTAGTTGCTCTCTTGATAAAAAACACGCTTGTGTGTTTGTGTCATTCTGAATCATGTCCCCACGGACCGTTGGAGGAGTTTGCAAAAGTCTCTTTTGGTGCAGAGAGAAAAGTAGGAAGGAGAAGTGTGTGCAGGCCTGTCTTCACAGCTCTTTGTCAGGTTCCAGTATCGAGTTATCCATCAGGATAATATCTCTGGGTGGATGTGACGCCTGAGCAGTTTCATCCTTTACCCTACGGATCCCGTCTTTAAGCTTCACATTTGACCCGTCTCTTTCTTCATCCAAAGAACTTTTCTCACTCGAACACCAACCTACAGGGGGTGGGATTGAAGGATTTGGGGCTCTGTCTGGTCTTTGGACTATTCACCTGCAGCTTCTCTGTCATCTCCTCCACTTTCTGGTTAGTGAGAATAATTGACGTGTTTCATTCAATAATGTATCATATTCATTTTTGAATATTTGCTGCATTGGCGTGCAAGCGCATGTTCCTGGTGGATTACTTTTGAGTATTTCTACTGTATACCTTGCAATCATCGTGACGAAAGATAAAATAGTTGCTGCTGTGATAACTTTCCAGAGTTGTAATATCCTGTCTGTGAGTATTATAAATCACTCTGCTTTAGTGTGTTTTAGTGTCTGAGAAACCTTCAAATTCACGGATCTGTTACTCAAAGTCGGCTTCCTGGATTGTATTTCATGTCTCACTGGTACCTGAAATAACACCCCTGCACCAACATAGCCTCTTGCGTTGTTGTAACGCAGGGTTGAATGCCTGCTTACTCCGAAACACGTAGACCAACTTCTGTTTTACAAAAGACAATTAGGCAGTGGGTGTTGCTTAATGTTGGTCAGACGGTGATCAACACCAGTTAGCTTAACAGCTCCTGTTCCATTTCAGTGAACAACAAATGAGTGTATGGTGTTTGGCTAAATCCAATCATGCCGCTTCAATTGGAACTGAATTGTGAAATTCCCAAAGATTCCCACCCCTATACTTGATATTTCTCCAACTTTCCACTCACTCTTGTCTATGACCTTTGACCCCTTCCCAGTCGACACTGTGCCTGGTTTATTCAGTCTCTTGTCCAGGGTCCTTGCCTTTTCCTTAATGTAGCGTACCCCAAAGCTGTCACATGTGGTGTCATGCACCACTCCAGTCTTCTCTATGGAGGTCCTTTCTTTAGTCCTACCTTAATTCTGATAATATTCTATATTTTTCGTATTGTCAACAAATCCCATGAAAAGACCAACAATGAATTGATCCTACCAACAGGTGTTGTGTGTGTATTCAAATATACATGTTTCCTTTGTGACAGTGCTCCACTGTTTAAAAACTCCACTAAAAAACCCATCGCTCCTGGTGGTTTTTTGTTGACTTTGTTTGCTGATTTTTTGAGCCTGATTCCTTTGTCAAGTGAGCAGGGTCGGTTATTGTGTGAATGTGAGCCTAAATGTCAATGTGCAATCATGCCTGGTTGGTGAGTGTAGGTGCACAGGCACAAGGTGAACACATACCTAGTGCTGTCAGCTCATTCTGCCTGGTAACATGTAAAAGCCTTTGTTTTGTGCAGTATTTATTAAAACTGATTTCCATGTGTTGTAGCAAAGCATGCTTGAAATAAAATTTTAAAATCTGCTCTTGTCTTCCTGTTCCGTTTCTCACACAGAATCTGGTGTTACACAGCTACTCTGACAGGCAGAGCAGCATATTTCTGTGAAAACTGCATGACAGATTATTTTTGTTGGTGAAAAATAAAGTTTGGGAGGTATGTTTCTCTTAGTTTGCCAGCTCTTGACAGGTGACTGAATGAGTCAGTATGAGACACTGCCTTAATAGGATCTAGCATCCTTGGCCGAACTGAATGAAGTGACAGGAGCTGCCCACTCGATAACCTCAGTAATGTAACAGCTCTCACCTGCCCTTCTTTATTATAACAGCCAGCATAGGCTTTAATATTGGATTTACGTGCCATAGAATCATCCTTCACTCTGAAATCAGTTTTATGCTCAATTTCTTTATCACATCTCACCTCTGTGAAGCAGGTTCTCTGCTCTTCTGAAATAGGGAAGGTTTATGGGATGTACAAGGACACCTTTTTTTCTTCCCACATACACAAGCATGATTGCTTCCTAATTCACCCTTTCTGAGAACAGGCCCTGAATTCGACTTGGTCTATTAATAATAGCACAATTCAGCCTGTGGAGAGACCAGTGTCCAGTATGCTCGAGCTTTACTGTGCATTTCTCTGTTCTCACTGATTTGCAGTGAAACTCTGATCAGTGCAGACTCAGGAATGCTGCTGGTGGAGGTTAATATGATGTGGGTACTCGAGCTGGTTTCAGTGAACAATGAGTATGAGCAATGTTGCCATCATTTAGTTATCTACAGCCAGAAAGACCCAGTGTGTTACATTTCGAACGTTACATCCATATCTACAGACCTTTAATTCAGAATAGGTAGAGGCAAAACAGAGGAGAGTTAATGGGTAAAATCACTGACTGCGCCAGAGACGGCTCTCTCTCAAACGTGCTCAGTTGGGCGAAAAAGCCACATATTAAGGCCAATAACAGCCAATATTGCCAGACACACTAGAAAAACTATGGGTAATGGTTGGCTGCTCAACAATGGCCTGACGGTGCATGGCATTGGTCTGTTGGCTTGGTGTGTCAGGGCCTTTAATCTGGTTGATATTAGTCTGACTGACAGGAAGTAGGCTGCGGGTATAAGCCTGCAAGCTATTTCAGTTGGAATTCCCCTTCCACTATCTGCGTGTTACCGTTTACACTATTTTGCAAGGGCACCATCACTGCCTGAGACAATTATGATTGTTTTAAAGAAATACAAACAAGCCACAACATTTTTTCCCCCCCCCATACCTGGATGATAATGGGTTGAGCCAGACCTTTCTCCAGCGCTGGCCCCAGGGGCATAAATATAGACAGTGCAGGCAGCGCGACTGCATTGGTGCCCGTGTGCCCATTGAGAGAGCAGGCCCTCCAACATTGTGTTGGCAGACAGGCTTTGCGAGTCGGAATAACGTCTGTATTCAAAGAAAAATTCACATTGAATTAAAATGGTGCCATTTGCTATATATGCCCTCGAAAGGGCAAACCCATGGTTTTAATTTTATTTTTGTAAAATAGACAGCAGCAATCTGTGACTGTGTGTGAACTATAAAAAACGATCAACTTAAATGAATAATTTCTTATTTTCTTAGTTAGTTTTGTCATGTACAGATATGCAATGATTGCTGGGTAATATGCATGTTGATGTTGTCCAATGAAGTCTCTATTTGATCATGTGACGAGATGATACGATATACGGTAGCTAGTTTAGGCGCAAAATCTGTCAAGACTGATAAGTGTGTGTGTGCACTTCATAACTAGTAACTAGCGTGCACTAGGGCCCGTCATAATAGCATGGACTGGGGCCGGTCAGAACTACCTTACGCCACTGGCACAGCACTAAAACAAAGTGTGGAGATAGGTTTGACTATGACTAGGTTGATATTGTAAAATTGCATTTTATTGATAATAATTGAGACATGGGAGCTGTTAAAACAGAGTTGTGCCACCTGATTTAATTCAATAAGAATCTTAAACTTTTTTTTTGCTGGACAGACATCTTGAATGACATCTAATCCTATTGAGTCCGGCAAAGACTTTTCCCATTGACACTTCCAACACCTTCTGTTTCTGACAAATGACTCAGACCTCCCCTGAGCAAATAAAGCTAGCAGCCAATGAATTCTTAACAGCGTGCTGTCCTCCACTAATGGCCCATTGTCAAGAAACACATCACCATAATGGAGAATAATTTGTTATCTACCA
This sequence comes from Maccullochella peelii, assembly GCA_002120245.1. NCBI lineage: Eukaryota > Metazoa > Chordata > Actinopteri > Centrarchiformes > Percichthyidae > Maccullochella > Maccullochella peelii. Next base: position 10,793 of record LKNJ01001444.1, read on the forward strand.
ACTCGCTACCTGAAATAGTGTCTTGCTCAGTGTTCCCCAGTTGTGTGTTTTTCATTTTGTGCACATTTTCAAGCTTGTGCCTGTGTGTGACCCTGCATGTATACTGTAATTGAATTAGCATAATTAAACATTGTGTGTGGGGGTGTAATGGGATGGCTGCTTAGCAACTTTAGGGCGTGGCATTGTAACAGTCATCACTGCAGGACATTATCATGTCAAGAAAACAGCAGCTGTCCTGTCTGCAACCTGCTCTGCTTTGGGGGATGACTACATTTTCTGTTGGCTCTACTCTATGCAGTAGAAATGAGATATGCACCTAGGTGGCTGTCAAACCATTTATCATTTTAATAAGGTGGAGATGATTCTGGGGCCCTGAGTTGCTTTACTCTTTACTGCACTGCCATCTCCAAGGGCCAAATTCAGTGCTCTGCATCTGGGCACTATGAGAAATTACTAGTGCTGTTCAAAAAGTATTTTCTTTTAGCTGTTATTTTAATATCACATAACCAATTCATTTCATTAATGTCACATATTAAGATAAGATTTTCATCTCTACATTTATGAGGACTGCTAAGTTATGTGTACACACTGTGTCAGCATCACTTTTATCTGCACAGTTTGCTTTAAAAGGAGAGCATCTCAGCTACCAGTGAGCCTCCGTGTACTGGGCTGTACTAGACGACTGGTGCAACATTCATGATACTGTGCAATGGTGTACTGTAGTGAAATACTGGTGCATATACTGGGCTTATAGCAGCCAATAATGTAATAAAATGTCCTGACTGACAGTTTTTTACTAAGAATGTAATACCTTTCAGGAGGGTCATTTATTTTTCAAAGCTGATGTCATAATTTTTTGCTCGGAAGTGTGCAAGTATACAACATTTCTAATACTGTTAGTGTTATGTTAGCCTGCTGAAAACACTAACATCTGACACTGATTTCATGTTTGGAAATGTAAACTCTAGGCGTTATGTAGAATTTGAAATTTACAACAGATGGCAAGTGGTATGTTGTTATCAGGCAAAGATGCATTAAACTAAAAATGGGAAATTAACCCGCCCGTACCCATGCTGAGTGGTCGTTGTGCAAGGATCGTCCATTAGACCAGAGTCGAGAAAGTCAGCAAATGATCCCATTTGAGAAGTTGGAAATGGTGAATTTTGAATTTTAGCTTTGAAAAATAATCAATGATCAAAATAGTTGCCAATTAATTATCTGTAGACGAATAATTAGTCATTTCAGCTCTAATCCCAGTCTTGGTTTAAAGGTTAATTGAGAAGTTGTATTCACTTGTTGACTGAAATTCTGTTCACTGTCTGGATTTAGCAGCTAAAACGTCAGATAACATTAATGCAATCATTCATTTAGCAAACATCAAGGAGAAGATGTAGGTTGTTGCTGCTTCTTTTCAAATTTTCAGAGGAATTGTAGATGAATTTCGTCCATATCTTTAGCTTTTTTTTTTTTCCTTCCAAGAACCATTCACTTACCTAACATTACTGGCAGAAGCAAAGCATTAATTTTCCATGCAATGTATTCATTGTGGTAGCACCACATTGAGGCACTTGTTATTCACTGCTCCACATTTGCATAAAGTGAAGGTCCAGTCTAATTAATGCAAAACGGGGGGGAAATAAAATGACTTGAAACTCTTGAGTTAAACTTTTTAGTTCAAAAGTTATAGGTACCATGTGGAGTTTTCATTGGAAACATACCAATTTATTTTATTCGCTTCTATATATCGTGGGTCCCTTGACTTTAGAAATGCTGAAAGAATTTCCCAACAACCTGAGCTGCTGAATCTAATCTAGTTTTTAAGTCCTACCATAAAGGAGCCTCTCTAACTGCTACTGTGTGATGCATTTCTGTATTCTTGATGTGTGTCTCTGTGCATTTGGGGGCTGCGTAAGAGCTCCTGTGGTTTGTGAAAATCCCAGCCATCTGTCCGGCTATGCTCCGCTGTACTGGTGGAACTGTGTTACTTCAGCAAAATCCTCAGCGGAATGTTAGCTAATGATCCCATCAAAACTGGCATTACCACCGAGCTTACCAGGGATTTCACACTGCGGAGCGCACCAGAGGAGTGTGCAACATTGTCAGACACAGTGGAATAACAGACTGCAGAGAATGGTGTTGACAACTTACAGTAGAAGCATAGGCCTACATTTAAGGAGACCCAAGCAATCAGTAGAGGGTTTTTTTTTCCCCCATAGGCAACATCGTGTCTTTTATTTCCCAAGAGATCTGCAAGGTTTTCATGATCTGTTTTGGTGATATTATTGGAACTTTGGTGTGATTTAAGTGGCCATTTGTTCCTTTCAGGGTTGTGGAGGGTTGGAGCTAGCATCCATTGGGCAAAAGGCAAGGGAATACCCTGGATGGGTTGACGGTCTGCTTCTGTGCTAACAAGATCGCTCACATTTGTGAGACATGTGAAGGTTCCATCCTGCCTGATCAGCATGGGATCAAACCCAGGTTATCCTTATTTCTATGAGATAAAACTTTTTTTGCTGCACACTTAAAAGAGAAGGTGAAGATGGTGCCTGTCATAGTTTTAGAGGAAAACCAAACATGAGTGATTAGAGTAGATTCTAGAATTTGCATTTCTCAGAGGGGACGTGAAGCGGCAGTGATTTGAAGTCTTTCTGATCGAATCTCAAGACTGGCAGAGACAAAAGTATGCGAGAATGCTGCTCTTTCTCATCTCCTTGATGACAGTTCTCCACTGTTAAGTGGTTGTTTTGATTGATAAACTGATCAACCTAATATCACAGTGATTTGACAGCCTTTGCTTAGTTTGTAGGCTTTACATATATAATATGTTTAGGGCACCCTTCGGGGATAGTTTTGCTAAAAGCAAGATACTCACTACAGATAAGCAAGAAACCTTTTCTGCTTTTTTGTTATATAGGTGAACTGACACTTTAAAATCAGCACTGTGTGGCCCACACACTTGTGTTAGAGAGTGTGTAGTGTGTTCATGTATCTGATATCTTTCTCCATCCAGTTTATTGTGTTGCCCAGAAGAATATTGCAAACCATCTCAGTAATCCTCGGAGAGGCATTTATACACACAGACGCTGTGTGTTTGGTAGTCAAAGGAGACGGGCTGTCGCAGCCTGTTTGTGCCAGTGTTGACACCCGCAGAATGACGGGTAATTATGTTGTTTTGTCACAGTGTTTGAACCGTGAGAAGCAGAGCCTGCTGCCGTGGTTTGCTGTGTCGCCGCCCTGTCATCAGCCAACACAACACAATCACCGCGTCATCTGCAGATCAGAGAAATTAGAGAATGTGTGTGTCTGTATCAGAGGGGTGGGGTGGGGGGGTGTCTGATTATGTGTGTGTCAAGAGCAAGACAGAGAAACAGGAAGATGAATCCAGTGGTAGACTGATGGAGAGTGTGTGAGAGAGTGTGTGTCACTGCCGTAGCCTGCGCTGTGCATGGCCAAGCTGTCACTTTAGATTTACGTTCGCTCCCTTGTGTTTGACAAACAAGGACAAGCCTGCATAACATCACAGCTGGCTTGTCTCTGTATCTCATCATCATCACACATACGCACACACTTTGGGTCTCACTGACATGTATGCATCCACGTGACATCGCCTGTCTCTCATGTACACACACACACGCCTCTCAAGCCGTTACTGTTTCATATCCTCTTTAGGTGAGTATCCCATTAAGTGTGGAGTGCAATTTTATTTTAGGTACTTTTGATTGTGTGGTAATTTAACCACCATTAAGGCAGAATCTGACATTATGTTTAAGTACATCAAAACAAGGATTTTAGCATTTTTTAATCAGATTTAACTCCAAACATTGGTTCAGAAAACACTAAAATTGTAAGCAAGCCTTTGGCAGGGACAATTCGGCCACTGCAAAGTATCACAACTATATATTCTCATTCTCTCTGGTGTAGTTGGACAAAACCTGTCCTCATTCTGTTGCTACACCGGCAGAATCTGTTATGCTCCACTTTGTACAAGGCTCACAAATTAAAACCGCAGTTAACAAACAGACGCACTGATTACAGTTGCTCCCAATCATTTCAACAGTGGCTTTACAGGAATCTGATTAGTGCAGCGTGCAGAGGGAACTGGAGACTCTGGAGAGAAAGCAGCTGCACTGGTGGATATCCATCCAAATGGATAGGTGCTTTAAGGCATTAGCTAACGGCAAGAAAATGTGATTAGGCAGTGTGATGAGGCAAGTAGCTGAAGACAATTCACTTGTAAGACAGCAGGAACATGTATTTCAGTCGGACTGAAATGAAGATGTGTGATAGCAGGAAATGTTCTGTAGAAAAAAAAACATTTTCAGTGACATTGTGCCTCATGCAGGAACATTATATTTACATCCTAAACCAAATTCAACTAAAGTCAACTTGATTAATGCCACCTGTTCACTAGGAGTTGCACGTTTATGTGATTTGAACATCTAATCATAATCAATGCCACAAAGTTACTATATAAAGCTACCTGTTATTTGTAGGCAAGTTTCATTCAGAAATGTTACTCAAGAGTAAAAAAATAAATTGCTTACATCAGCGAATGAAAACATAAGAAATTTAGGGGGACTTAAAAATTACATAGCTGTAATGTTTTCGCAGTACTGTGACAGAATTAAAATAGCAATGGTTTGACATGAAGTTAGAAAGCAAAACAAAGCAGTCCATGGTAGTTGTGAGGCAGTCAAGGGGATGTAACAGTCATGGAGATGCATGAGAGAATATTATAAATCATTCAGATTAAGGGCCCGTCACAGCATCCATGCGTCCTTGTGAAATAAGCAGTACTATAGAGACTTGGTGACCTAAGGAATACCTACAGGACTAGTTGGTGAACTACTGTAGCTGGCGAGCTAACGGGTAAAATGCCAGCATGCCGGGAACATGCTAGCACTTAGTCACAATAGCTCTTCAAGCTTCTTTCAAAATTTCTCTGTACTGTACCCCTTACCCCGCCCCCGTTTTTAGGATTGTACATCATTTAATTCAATAAAGAGTTATTGAAGAGGGCAAAAAAAGAGTCAATAGTAGCTTCCTACATGTTTAACTTTCCAGCTCTCCGTTGCTGCAAAGGTCAGCACTGTCGAGACAATTTGCTATGGGCCAATAGCCAATAACAAAAACAGGGCAAATTTGTGTGTCAAAGATGAACTTTACGCAAATATTTCCACGGATTTACCTTCCACCGCCAGCGAATCCAGCGTTTGTGGCAGTTCTGCTGAAATGTTTCTGTTTTAAATGCTGGTCTCACCGGGCCTTAATGCATTTTAATGCTTAAATCAAGCAAGTGTTTTAACCCCACAGACTATCCGTACTTGACTAGTATTACAGGCCTGGACCACAGGCGAAGACAAATGTGGTTGTTGGTGAACACGACAAGTTCCCATGAATCACTTGTATGTGCCATTTAAGAAAGAATCTGTTCATATGAGTGGTTCTTGTAGTTAAACCAAGGCTTATTGGTACACTTATTCAACCAGAGACTGCTGACTGAGCACTAGTCCTCTTTTATGGCAAGAACCTGCAAACACCCTCTACTGACGGCAACCAAGCAGCACCATTGGAGCTATCAGGTGCTTGGTGCCTTGCAGAAGGGGACATTAGTGGGATCTCCTGCAGGAGGAGAAATGTCTTTCCGTTTTCCTTCAGTCTCCACAGCAAGCAAAGGTCTAGGTCCGTTGCTCAAGGGCACATAACATGTTGTTAAAGCATGGGAGATTAAACCGATTCAGTTTCCTTGAGTTCTCCAGCCACCCTCCTACTCAGTACAAAGCTAATTGAATGTACATACAGTACAGAATGCACAGAGAAGTAAATGTCACAGCACAGTGAGGAGGATCAGGACACTGATCAGGAAACTGAATGTTCTGGATGGGCTTATCTGCAGAGAGGAGAGGCTGCCAGATATCAATATCAACCAATTTATCCTTGACAACAAGCACTTTATCACTTGTCAGCTGAGATCGATGGCTGCTGCTGATGCTTCCTTGTGAATTTAAAGTGGGTTCGAAAACAACAACAATCAATAACTTTTCTTGTTTACTCACGATGTACATGCAGGGTTCAAGACAAAGTTTTCACATAGCACTGCAGTTTTACTTTAGAAACATATAGGCAGTGGCAGTTTGAGGTTTTTCCGTTCACAGTGCCATCTTTTTTCCTTTCTGTATCAAATAGCCTTTGTTTTATCCAGGCTTTATCCAGTCCCATTCTGCCTGTGTCTGCAAAAAAGCTCAAGTAACATTGGGTGTATGCTGTTCCCCTTGTTTTTTCATTTGTGTTTTTTCATTTTGCTCAACTTCTATACTTTACATTGTTTCAAGTATTTATCATAACATTTTACATGCACATGGCATAAATAAACAACCCAAAGATAGAAACAAAGGAGATGATTATAAATTTAGTCTAATAGCGTCAGATAAATGATGTAGATAATTTCCTACTGGCGAAGTTATCAGTTGTTATTGAATATTGAAGTTGAAGTGAGTTCTATATTTGTGGCCACTTGTGAACAGATTAGAATAGAAGCCAAAGAATCATCACATACTTCCATCTAGCTAAAAATTTCTGCCACTTAGTGATTTCCACTTGCATGCTGCAAAGTGTTTTTTTGGGAGGTAATGGTCCATTTAAAATGCACTGGAAGGGCAGTGTTCAATCATCCCTAAACACAGTACAGTAGTTCTGTATGTGTTCTTCTGGGGAGGCTAAAACCTACAGCGCCCTATGGTGCTGTGAGTGGTTATGATCGCAAGCCCAGGGGGAGACAAACCCTGGCAGCATCACTTCTACTCTGTGCCTAGTAAGCTGGACAGATACCAGCGTAAATGCTTTAAATCAAGCAATTACAAAACTTCAAGCGCAGTTCTTTCATTGGGCGTTCTGGGCAGTTGGGCAGTCTCACACAGTAGCAATAATTAACACAGCCTTTCCCTGCTAGCACTCAACCTAATATATCTACTCAGTCACCCTCTGAATTACAAATTAACTTTTTTTACTGGGCTTCAAATGAAAAGCTAATTTCGTGAGCACCTGATTTCCCAAACCACAGTTTGAATTGTAAAGGGGACATGGGCTCACTGCTGCCAGGTCCCCACATGACGAGAGCAGCAAAAAGCTTAATGAGTGCGGGCGCCACAGGCAGATACTGTAATTATGACTTTGAATCCCTGCCTTAGTGGCATTGTGACTATTTTAGGGGTGCAGCAGGTGCAATGCTGTCATATGCACCATTTATTTCAAGAAGACATTTAAATGTCAGTAGATGTGAAAGTAATGGGTAAGAAAAGGTTTTGTGCTGCAAGACTGTGAGTTGAAGGAAATGGAAAGGTCAGGAAGGAGCAGCTTCCTGTTAGTCGATTGGTCCAGAGGAGCCTCCTGGGAGGAGTTAACGTGTAACTCCAAAATTGTTTGTTTGAAACTCTTGCGCTCAATCCCACCCTCTATCAATCAAGTGATAGTTCATGTGGGAACAAACAATGCAGTTCGTCAGCAGTCTGAGCTGACCTTTTTAGCCTTCTAAGAACTTGTGGAAAGTATGTTTTTATTTCCGGTCCTATTCCCACACTGGCCCAGCAGGAGCAGGGCATTTTAGCAGACTCCTCGGCCTCCACACTTGGCTCCAGTCCGCCTGCAAAGCTCACAATCTAGGTTTTATTGACAATTTTAATACGTTTTGGAATCGTTCCTCCCTCTTCAGGATTGACGGAGTCCATCCCAACAAGCCGGGTAGCCAAATGCACGCTGGTGCCCACACTCTACATCACAGAAGTAGGCCTAGAGCTAAAAACTTAGTGCAAATCACCTTGAAGCCTGATTCTGCACCTTTCATGTCCTCCTCAGATGAATTGAAGTTTGCATTATTGAACATTAGATCGCTCTCTAGTAATTGATTTTATTTCTCAATATGGTCTGCATTTTTTATTTCTCACTGAATGTTGGCTCTCGTCCACTGCCTCAGCGACACTTATTGAGGCTTCTCCCCCAGACTATAGCTTCTTATTTTCTGCTAGACAAGGCAAGAAAGGGGATGGAATAGCAGCCATCTTTTCTAACTTGTTCACCTGCACTGAATGCACTTTGAGATTTCACAACCTTTGAATATTTAGCCATGATTATTAGAACTCGGCAACACACTCTGGCAATAACCATTTATAGACCCCAAAAGCACAACCCTAACTTTCTATCTGAGTTTTCTGAATTATTGTCGATTGCTCTAGTTAAATGTTATTTTACTGGGTGATTTTAACCTGCATATAAATGAATGTTAAGATTCTAGAGCAATGGAATTCATGGACCTTGTTATTAGTCTAGACTTTACCCAACATGTGAAAAATGCCACTCACACTGGACCTAATTTTTACAAAGAGTATTGATGCTAATGTGTCATCTATTTTACAGATTCCAGTTTCTGATCACTCCTGTGTCTTTTTCAATGTTTCTCTCTATTCTCATGTGCAGAGCCTGATACATACATATGTATTGACAGCAATGCTAGGTCTATACTGGCTCTGTTAGGGTCTATGGTATTGACTTAGTTTTGGTAATGTTATGGTTTATGTTTAGGTATTTTTGAAGGTCTTGCTTTATGTTCATTTTTATGTTATTGCATTCTTGTCTTGGTTTTATGAGTTTATCTTGGTCCTGGTTATGTCACAGTTTATGTCCTGGTCTTATTTTGAAAATCTTGTCTTTTGTTTTACTATGCATCCCTGCCCTCGTAGCTCTCCCTTAAGTAGATTCACCTGTGTCTCGTCACTCACCTGGTTCTGTTTCCCTCGTCAGTCCTGTCTCTATTTATACCTGTCTGTTCCTTGTGTGCCCTGTCGGTTCATTATCTCCTGTTAGATGTTCCTTGTGTTTTTGCCGCTTTATTTCCGGACCTCTTCTGTTAGATTACTTTGGACCTTCTTGCGTTTACAGACTTTTGTTTTCATACCAAGATCAATAAAGCCTTTTTTGTCTGCGCTTGGGTTTAACTCCTACAACCCCGTAACCCCACACCCCAATAGATATCACCACGTCTCCACTAAACCTAACAGGCTCAGTGTTTACCTGATATACTTGATTCCTGTAGTGTGAATTCTGATTCCCTTAATAATCTGACAGTCTGAATAGTGCCTTGCTCAAAACACTCTGTCGCACCTCTTACAACCTGAAAACGCACTCTGATGAAATCAGCGCCATGGTTTTCGGATGAAACTCGTGCTGTCAAACAGATTTGTACAAAACTTGAGTGCAGATGGTGTATGACAAAACGAGAGCTTTCTCGCCTTGTCTGGGTTGAGAGTTTTAAGAAGTATAAACGCTCACTCTATGCAGCTAGGACAGCATATTTCTCTCACTTGATCGGTATTAATAAAAATAATCCACGGTCTCTGTTTGATACTGTTGCTAAACTCACACAGCATACCCCTGCCAATAGCTTGTTATTCAATTCTGATGATTTATTGAATTTCTTCACAAATAGGACTGACTCGATTAAAGATAAAATCACTGGTACAAACTCTCAAATACCTCGATGAATGCAGGCGCTGTGACTCGGACCACTTGCACTCTTTCACAATTTGAAATAATTTCCCCCGGAGCCTTTATCAGCCTAGTAACTGCTTCCAAACCTACAACCTGCATATTGGACCCTATACCGTCTAATCTCTTTAAGGAACTGCTTCCTGTTTCAAACAGCCCTATTCTTGACATCGTCAATAAATCCCTCTCCATAGGCTCTGTGCCTTCAGCTTTTAAAACTGCCATCATTAAATCGTTGCTTAAAAAACGTTATATTAATCCTCAAATTCTGAACAACTATAGACCAATTTCCAATCTTCCTTTTATGTCCACATTACTTGAAAGGGCTGTCGCTGATCAACTTACTGCCTACTTATCCAACAACAATCTTATTGATAAATTTCAATCTGGCTTTCGGTCTTGCTGTTCTACTGAAACTGCCTTGACCAGAGTAGTCAATGATCTACTAATTATTGTTGATTTTGACTTAAGTGCAGCTTTTGATACAGTGGACCACAGTGTACTCCTTGGAGAAGCACACTGGTGTCCAGGGGACGGTGCTCTCATGGTTCCATACATGGTTAATACTCACCCTATTAATTTCCAATAATACAGTCTCTGAAATTTTTGATGTAAAGTTTGGTGTACCCCAGAGTTCGGTCCTTGGCCCTATACTTTTTTCTATCTACATGCTTCCCCTTGGTGACATGATTTGCAAATACGGTGTTAATTTTCATTGCTATGCTGATGATACACAGCTGTATGTACCGAGCCAAGTGACTACTAAATTTAGAGGGATGTCTAAATGGATGGGTTCTAACTTTCTGCTGTTAAACACTGATAAAACAGAGTTGGTAGTTGTCAGACGAGCCAAACATGGGCATTTGTATTGCATTTGAGAACTTAATGGCTGTATTATTAATGAAAGCTCAACCATCAAAAGCCTTGGAGTGATTTTTGATTCTCGTCTGACATTCCAGTCTCATGTCAAGGCTATTATGAAGACAGAATTTTTTCATCTTAGTAACATTGCTAAAATCAGACCTATTCTATCAGTACGTGATGCTGAAACAATAATCCATGCATTTATATCTTCCAGACTGGATTATTGTAATGCCCTTTTCTCTGGTCTTCCTAGTAGTGCTACTAGAAGTCTTCAGCTTGTTCAGAATGCTGGAGCTAGAATCCTGACAAAAAACAAAAAATATGATCATACAGTATATAACACCCATTCTGGCCTCTCTTCACTGGTCACCAGTGCAAACTAGAGCTGATTTCAAGGTTCTACATTTAACGTATAAGGCCTTGCATGGACTTGCACTACCTTACTTATCTGAGCTATTACACCATATACATCGGCACACTCTCTTCGCTCTCTTGATGCTGGTCATTTCATCAGTTAGCAAAAAATCAGTTGGCTTCAGAGCATTTGCCTACAGTGCCCCATATCTCTGGAATGGCCCTCCATTAAATGTTAAAGAAGCATGTTCAGTTGAAATCTTTAAATCAACACTGAAAACATACCTTTATTCACTTTATTACAGCCTACCCCAGAACTGAGAATTTATTCGGGTCCATCACTTTTTCAAATATCCATTTAACAAAGACGTTTGTGGCTATTTTATTTTTTCATGTATTGAAATATGCCACATGTTTTTAATGTGGTTATTTTATTTTAAATTTTGTTCACCTGCAGGGTGTTTTATTCTGTGTGTTTTCTTTGATTGTAAAGTGTATTGGGACCATGCTGCATGGTGATTCTGCACTTTAAATAAAAACTGATTGACAGGTAACTGGAAGGTCCAGGTTCAGGAGACAGAAGCACAGGGAAAACATCCGAGAACGAGAAAACTAAGCACATGGCAAGCAGTATGAACCAACAAAAGCACAAAGGAAGGGGGGCAGTATAAGTAGGGAATGACTGATGAGGGAATGAGGTGCAGGTGGGAAGACGGGCAGGGAAGCTCAGGTGAAGGGAATGAGGTGATTGAAGGGCAGATGGGCGTGGCAGGAAAACACACATTTGGCAGGAGAGGAGGGACAGGGAGACAGACTGTGACACATACATATAGTTTTGATGACATTGAGGTGTAAACATGAGTTTGTTAATCGACTAGAGATATTGACCATTGGAGCTAATAGTGCTGGTGTAAAGACCAGAGGCACCAGTAGTAAGTTAATTAAAAATAATGAACTGACAGAATCATCTTAAAGTAATGAATACAAATGTGTTCACTATGCCGTTTTATTTCTTTTTTAAAGCAAGACTACAGTGTGTAGCTTTTGCTACAGCCACTGCTAAATGCTAATAATAAGTATTTGGCTAAAATGCTAACCTATTGTAACAGTAGCACGAGCACACCTAACATACCGAGGCCGTCGCCTGGCTACAATCACTACTGCCATGATCACTGGAAAGTCTGGACGTGACACCCCCAGTTAGCACCAACTCTCTCAAGATGCTAATAATTTTCACTCTAACTGCATGTGGCTGTTAGCGCTGGTGTTTGTGAATTGGATTTTTTTTTTTGCACTGAGGTCCATTTTACGCCAAATGTCTGCATATTCTAACTAATTTAAATATGTGCAAATAGCACCAGAGCACCGAGTTCGCTGTTTGCTTGCCAGCAGAGTTAGGGGTGCATTTCACCCTTTGTGCTTTGAGAATTACACGGTTTCTTTTTGTCTTACTTGTGCAGTTTTAGAGGCTGCAAACGCCACGCAATCCTTTTGTGAATTTGCCTGTCAGTGTACTGAATTGAGCATCAGTGCGCTTTAGTGCTTATGAGTTCACCTTTTATAAGAGGAAGAGAAATTGAAAATGTGCACCGGTATTATTGGTATAATATTATAGAGACTGTCAGTTTGTCCAGTGGTTGACCAGAAAACGGGGGAGAAATTTGAATGTGAAAGTACATGATTGCTGTAATTTAAATGTAGAGGGAGACATTTAAAATTGCTCAAATTACCATTTTTTATTTTGCTGCCTGGAATGTTGATGAGTATTATTAAATTATTTGTTATAATAAAAACCCTTCAGACCCACTGAGTATCTCTTGTCTGGATATTTGAAAAGTAGAGACACCTTTTATTACCCAGCAACAGCAATGCAGGAGAAAATGCAGAGAATTAACACAAATTAGGGAACACTGAGAAGGAAACCATGTTTTATTTGTGAGACAGAAGGTGTGTGTGTGAGGACAGAGACATCCAAGAAAATCTGAAACATCCTGAAAACAAATACACAGAGCAGGAAACAGAAAAGGAAAATGAGTTATAAAAAGGGGTCTGTGTCAGCTGGGGAGATCTACAAGACTATCTACAAGAAACAATAATGCAGAAAACAACAATACACACACACACACACACACACACACACACACACACACACACACACACACACACACACACACAAGATGGTTCATAATTATCATTTCCAGATAAACACAGGCAAAGCTGAGAATCACAGCCTGTGCACGGACTGCCACTCCTGTAGTTTCTGCCTTGCATCTTGAACTAATGAGAACACATTAAGTAGCACATGGACAATGAAACAAAACCTTGTTAAAGCAGCATGGAGCTTCTGTGAGAGAGAGAGGGAGAGATCTATGTTGACTTTTACATATCTTTGTTCAGCTTAGTTTTTGGCTGTATGTACGGTGGCCCTGAAGGTCAAAACCTTCACATTACACAAAACACAACGACATTGCAGATTACGGAAAGGGACTGGACTGAACCCAAGTCAATTCAGAGTTTATTCAGTGCGGCGCTAGATTAGATCAACCGGAGAAACAGTTTGAGAACGTTGCAGGGAGAAGTTGCAGCGGTGTGAACTGACCCGTCTTGACTTGACTCAAGCCGGCTGATGGCGTCGCCTGCGACTCAGCTTGAAGAGTCGCCAGTGGCTGGTTTTAGAATGTAAGACACGTCACCTGTTTCAACAGCCAATCAGCTCGTAGCGAAGTCAGCTGGTCCTATCGACCCGCTCGTTTTATTGCTTGCGCCGTTTATCAATACTAGAAATGTACCTGTAGCAAGTAACTCACTATCACTATCCTCATTCATATTTTAAGACGCTACAAATTATGTCCAGCTACAAAAAAAGCCTGAAAAGCTGGCAGATGGAATGTATGTAGAGAGAGTTGTTGCTATGGAAACGATACACCCACTGGCAAGTTTCAGAACGTTGCAGACTGGCGCATTGCAAGTAGACACGTCACTTGGTTTGTGGTTATAAATAGAACTTTCAGCCCTAGTTCCATTTCCCCCATTGTAGCCGTCAACAAGAGAGAGAGAGCTGCAAACCATAAACAGCTGTTTATACACGCCTCCCCCTGCTGATTTTGAGTGAATATTGTCAACGCTCTGATTAATAAAAGTAAATAAGTAATGCTTTATTTGTGATTACAGTTTTGTAAAGTTGTAACAAGCTTGAGTCAAGGAGAGACGGGCCAGATCACACCGCAACTTTTCCCTGCAACTTCCTAAATCAGTTTCTCCGGTTGATCCAATCTAGCACCGCACTGAATAAACTCTGAATTGACCAATCGCTAACAAGAAGAGTTGTCCCTCCCTTTCTGTAATCTGAAATGTCGTTGTGTTTTGTGAAATGTTAATGTGTTTTCTGTAATGTCGTTGTGTTTTGACCTTCAGGGCCACCGTATATATGTCTATTTCTATCCTACTCTAAATTGTTCTTGGAACTGTGTGTAAGTACAACCAAAACAGGAGTGAGATTCCTTGTATGTGTGCACACACTTGGCCAATAAAGCTGATTGTGATTTTACTTGTACACAAACATCAACATGCCGAACATAAAGAAATGTTTCACTAAATTATTGACGTGTGTTTAATTATTGTACTTCAAAACATTTTGTCTCCTGCTGCATTTAAGGACTGCGTCAGGAATTGGTCAACTGTGAAACAGATCTGCATCAAGCTTGTACAACAATGTAACCGATTCCTAAGTTTACTCCTGCTGACATTAAAACTCGTTCTATATATTTGACAGTACCCACATTGTTGTTGTTTAGCTAATTGCATGGGAAAGGTCATATTTAGCATCTGTCTTTTTTAATAAAATATTTACACTAGAAAATGTACTTCTGTGACTCCAACACTGTGTCCTAGAAATTATGTTTATATACCATTTAATATGTTCCCAAAAATGTTTTGAGGGAAATGTAATTGCTGCGTGGAATAAGTTCAATGGCAACACTTTTTTTTTTTTTTTTTTTGAGTGACCGCAGTGCTACTGTTTTGTGCCACACGCTAATTGCGGCGTGTCACAGCCCAGCTGTAAGACTAGGATGAAAACGGGAGACGCATGGGTATTTTTATAACAAATTAATAAGAAATGATACACACAAATAGGCAGGTAGGATCTGTAACATCAGTAGCGTATTGAGTGGATGAGTGAAGGTGCATGGGTGTAGGAAAAAGTACAAATAAAAAAGCCTAAACCCCTATTAAACAGTTGATTATGGCTCCTGCAATAGCAAATTATATTGACTTTTAATAATCCATAATAAGGGCTACATCTTGGTACTTATGAACACCTTTTGAGTTTTTCTTTTGACAGTTTTTTTAATTACTGTATTATTTATGTTAAAGTAAAAAGACAGTTTTTTTTATTGTGAACAACAAATGTTTCTTGTGTGAGTTCAGCAACAGCAGAGAAGCATGTGTGTATGCTCTGCAGAACATGATATAAAGAAAGATCGATCATTATTTTTGGTATGGATCTCATTGACGCCAGTGTTGTCAATCAAAACAAGGCGTAGCATTGGTAGTGTTGATATTCCCACCCCTGCACATTTGTATCTGTATATTGGCAAATGGCCTGGTATTGGTGTTGAATAATGCTGATTGTGTGAGTGTGAACACTAAATAGTGAATCTGGTTTGGACTGAACATCTCCATCAGAGAGAACACTTCAGTAAATGTGTGAGATCCAGTGAAATCCCACTGGTGATGCAACTGACCTACCATTCAAGTTGAATTCAGGGTTTCAATCCACTGCCTGACTGGTGACACAAACCTTAACATAATTATTTCAGGATATCCTCCTGGGTTTATGTCGACTCGGAGCCAAAAGCTGTGTTCTCAGTTCATTTCCTGCCATCATTCAACCTGGGAAATCTACCAAGTCTGATTTTTTAAATTTTTTCTCCCCTTGAAGTATACGTGTAAAAACAAAAAAACAAAAATCTAATTTTTTACATATATATCTATATATATATATATATATATATCTTCCGGCATGTGTTTCCTCAATCTATTTCTGTCAAGTCCACATACTGCATGCAGAGAACTGTTGCTGCAGGTCTGTGTGGTTTCTCCATTAATGTGGCCAACTGAAAGGAAGCTGCTTTCACCTCTGTTCTGCCTCCGGTGTGAAGCCGTGTGGTTTCTTTTGTGCAGCGGTTATTTAACACTTTGATCAGGTGGTTTTCAGATGGAGGTTTTGACGGGCTATTGATTGACCCTTAGCCTCACTAAAGAGGACATTGTGATTGCTCCAGTATATATCTTTACTATTGACCCCTCTGTGTGAGTGTGAGTCATTGGTTGTCTTCAGTACCATGTGGTTGTTGCAATAAACTATGAAAACAGAAAGAAATGAGGGAAGAAGGTAAGAGGGAAATAAAGAAAGAGGAAGGAAGGAAATAACTAAAGAAAGAAAGACAAAATACAGAAAAAAATAAAGAAGACTTGAGATTGAACAGAAAGAAAGAAGCGAAGAAAGAAATTAAGGAAATAAACAAAGAAAAGAACAAGCCTGACTCGTCTCGTCTTTCTGTCCTTGTGAGGACAATTGAGCCTCTTGAAGTTAAGACCCGAGCCCTCGTCTCTCTCTGTCCATATGTATTGCATGGTGACTATAGCTGACAGCAGGCGTTAAGTTTTTATTGATCTGGTATTGACGAGTGTTCATTAGGTAAGAGTGCAGTGCCCTTTAAATGTCACTGTGGGAGATCGTCTTCCATCTATCACAGCAGCTCTAAGGGCTGCCGTTACAGGAGCAGGGGACACCTTTGTCCCTGCCATGTGTTTCCAGCACCTGCATGTGTAGCTTTTTTGTGTACATTTTTTATCGTACATCCCAGATTCAGTAACTGTTACTGTATGTGGATTTTTGAATAAGGAACGCCTTTTAGAAATGTACCACTGTGACCATAACCTGTTTAATCTAAACCCAACAATTTTTGTGTAACTTTATTAAAACATTTTTTTATATTTCCCCTTTGGAAGCCCTAACTTCCTTCTTTACCTCTTTGAATGACCTTTTAGCTCCCTATCTCTGTTCATCTCTTGTCTGCTGTACCTTATGTGAATTTTGAATTTGGGCTAAACTTCCCCACTTTATTATGCAACCCTATTTCCTAGACATTACATTTGTGTACTACTGAACTGCAACAGCTAATATGTTTATATTACCTATAAACCTAACAACAAGTGGGATGCAGGATGTCAGTCCTGGTCTGTTGTTTACAAGTCTGTAACCAAGTGCCCAGCCATCCACCAGGACCACCTCTGGATGACTGTTCAGCTTTAGGAATGTCACACTTACTACATTTCCTCCAAAATGTATTTGACAAAGCAGATTAATAGTATATAAATGTATTTTGTTGGTTTGAAATATCAGTCCTCGCCTTCTGCTCTCAATTTTTGTCATTTACTCTCTCTCTTCTCGTTGTCTTCTTTCTCGCTCTAAGTGTGTTTAATCCGGACTGAGCCTGGATTCAGAAAGCCTCTAAAAATAGGAGCACTGGTCTGATGATTTATTTCTGGTCAGATTATTATATAAGCGTTCTGCTTACCTCACTGGAACTTAAGTGGCCAACAGGTCGGTCAGCAAACAAGTGAGCCAAGCCCTCAGAAAGAAAACATTTCATGTTATTTATCTTTAGAAAGGACTAAGCTGTGTTGTAATGTACTCCAACAGGTGTATTAAACAGTGCGAATCGGCAACCTAATTAAATGTGTATCAAAGTGTAATTCTGCAATAAACAAATGCACTTTTTTATGGTGTGTTTTTTAGATGTACATTAAGCTGTTCTGAGCTCTGCCTTGAGGAGACAGAAAAGCAAAATGTGACATTAACAAGAAAGAAACAGACTGAAGGGCTAAATATGAATTATTGGCTCATTACTGAATTGTACTCGTATAGTAATGGTTTTCTATTTAGCTGTTTAATTGGAATCTTTCTCCCCTTTTCTCTCAGTAGAATAACTAGATTTCTTTAGCAGAAATGTGATTTCATGCAGCATACAAAATATAAATGTTCAAAGCCAAAATAAGACTTTACAATTACTCCAATCATACTGCGATGATTGGTTGCTTAAAACATATATTTAAAGTAACATTTAAAAACATATAACCATTCAAAATGTTCTGTCATTTTTGTGTTGTCGCTGCATTGGGGGGGATGCAAATGGATAAGGAGTAACGAAAACAGATGAGAAGGAAGGATAAAATGATAGGAAAGAGAAAGAAGAGAGCGTGAGAAGGGACACAAGGGATGAGGCAGTCGGTTAAAAAGCCGAAATGGATGGAAAATGATTAAAGTAAAGAGAAAGTAGCAGTGAGAGGAGGACGCAGAAAAACGGCAAAGACGGAAGGCGGGATATCAACAAGAAAAGGACACAGACACAGAGAGTGATGAAAGATGTTGTGCTGGAGAGAAATCAAAGCAGCAGACTGAGATTGTACTTCAGAGTTACAAAAGAGAAGGACAAATATATAAAACATAACTAATGTGTTGTCCTTAATGTCTGCTGCCGCTGGTACTGCCGCAATTTGCAGTTTTGTGCATCATTGTTTTTGTGTGTTCAGTACAGGGCATTATGTTATGAGCACATGCTGTCCAGAAAGCGTTTTTTCTTAATTTTTATCATTTAGCTCCAGGTAGTGACTCAGTGGTCTGGCTTTGAATGGTGACGTTTTTTGTTCACCAAGCACCAACCTGCCAAACAGCCACCCCATAATAACAGTTTGTAGGTTAGGCTGCCATGGTTGTGGTTGCCATGGAGTCTCCCAGGGTGACGTGCAGAGAAGAGAGCACGGTTTCCGTAATTAGAGGATATTGCACATGATTAGAGCGAGGCTGGGCCAAAAGACAAGAGCACACAGTAATAGTAAGATGCTGCAGGTCACATGGAGCCGTGTGGGTGGACAGTGAACGTCAAGCATCTACAGTCAGTCAGACAACAGTCCTGATGGATGGATATTTATCATCCTGTCATACTGACAGTTTTTCTAGGTGTATACAAAGTTATACCCTATAAACCTGGGCATGGATTTGGCATGGCTGTAAGGGCATGGATTTGGTTTCAGGTGGGGGGGTGATAACATTTTTATCAGTCTAGCAAGTAACATATTATAAAAATGTTAATCAGGTGTTAAGAAAACAATGCTAGAATCACAAAAACTGGGGAAAATTGGGTCTTGGTTTACATATATTCCTTTTATTCCTTGATAATGAACAATGGGAATCAAAATGATGCACTGTACTACTAAGTTTGAAAAAGTATTACACCTGATAAAAGCCGAACGCCCCCCCTAGAAGGCATTTAAAAGAAAACTTTAGCTATCCAAGCTCTCCTCTGGGCATGTAAAGGCTCTTTTCTACTTTTAATCTCAGTGAAAACAGGTTCTCATTTCATTGTACGTGGAAACGCTTATCATACTGCTGTGACAAAGGAGCTTTTGGAAGTGTTAGTCTGACAGACATTTTGACAGTTAGGCCTATTTTCTTTGTGCCGTTTTGAATGGGTTTATGCACAGACACACATCCTGCATGTGAAATCATTTTCTCTAATGTAGCCACTTAGAAATACACACATACACATTGTTGATTGTTGTATTTCTACTGTCCTTATAAAGTTGATCTTATCAAAAACCAATTAAAAGTCGTTATAGCGACTATGATTTCACTCTGGTGAAAATATAAATGAAGCTAAATAGAAGGGGATATACAGTATAAAGCTATTTATAGAAAGCTCATTACAGCACCATCCGTGCTTACATTGTGCTTAAGTGTGTCCCTTTGCAAGTACAGTGTTGGGGCTCTGCTCAACCTACTGAGCTCCCTGGTGATTTAAAAAAAAAAGTTTTTACAAGCTGAGGCGTATAGTAAATGTATATTGTCCTCCATTCCTGCCTCGCCCCGCCTCTCCGTGTGCATGCATTGCGACACACGCCGATGAAAGTGTCCTTGCTGCGTCTTTTATTTTATGCACAACAGTAAAATTAGATTTACTGTCGTAACTGCTGTACTGCGTGGCGATCACACTTGTTTTGAGCTGCATTCCGAGTGACAGATTTATTATTGCTTTATTCTTCACAGTTTAAGTCACAGCTCTGTGCATCTGTCATCTGTCTGGGTGACTGAGACGCTCCCCCTCTCCCTCTCTTCTTTCTCTCCCTCCATGTCACTCAGTTCCTCTCTCTCTCTTGCTCCTTCAGATTTAAGTTGTCAGTTTCAGTGTTGATGGGCTGTTAATTCATCACACTAATATTCCTTCTCCTCTCCTCTCGTTTCCTCCTCTCCTTTCGTCTCCTCTCCTTTAAACTCCCCCTCTCCCTCTTTTTATTTTTTCTCCCACAGTTTTTCTACAGGAGCACCATGTTTGCTTGCTCAGCACTTTTCCTCTCCCTTTCCCTTGCTTCTCTGTATATTCTAATGACACTGCAGTAGTTGGGGATGTTTGCATGTGTCTTTAAGGGAAAATGTCATTTGTGGGTCATCTGGACGTTTCTCAGACCTGCACATTAATATTGCAAATTGTTTAGATGATTGTAGACAGATAGCAGACATGACAGCTGGACCAGAAATGGCGGGACAAAAGGGCAATGCAATGCATCACTTTCTCTAGCTGTTTGGAGAGGTGTTGGGAACATTTTTCCTTATAGTAGCCTAAGCTGACAACGAGCTTGAGAGGAAATGTCTACTGACTACATTGCTGCACCAAGAGAGTAAATTATAATAAGCTCTTTAAAAGCTGTTAATATACAGTGTGTCTCTCTTGTATGTCTCTCTGCAGATGGAAAGGTGTATGCGTTGGGAGGTATGGGAGCCGACACAACGCCACAGGCCCTGGTGAGGGTTTATGAGGCAGAGAAGGACCAATGGCAGCCGACGACCTCCATGCCCACGCCGCGGTACGGAGCCACACCCTTTGTAAGAGAAAACAAAATCTACATGATAGGTAGGAATCTAATTTTTCTCTTTGTATCTTTTCATTTCTTTCACCAACGCTGTCTGTTTTTATCCCAGTGTTTCCCAGACTTGGGTTTTATGCTATGTATGTTGCTGTGCAGATTTGCAGATAAATATTCATCTTAAAATAAACAATGAATGGAAATTAGGCGAGCTAACTGGTTAAATGTATTTCTTTCTTTAAAAAAAAAAAAAGTAAAATTAGCATACATATTTGTTTTTAGCCACACAAGCAGTCGGGTGACCCACTACTTTGGTCCAGACTGAAACATCTCAACAACTATTGAATGGATTACCATGAAATTTGGTGCAGACATTCATGGTGCCCAGAGGATAAATCCTAGTGATCCCCTGAGTTTTCTTTTAGCGCCACCATGAGGTTGACATTTTTCAGTGAAATATCTCGACAACTATTGGATGGATTGCCATGAAATTAGCATGTTCCCCATAGGACTGTAATCACTTCGATGATCCCCTAGCTTTTCCTCCAGAGCCATCAGGAGGTCAACACTGTAATTTCTCCACTAGTTTGGTTTATGACCAAATACCTACAAAACTAATCAGATTCAGATCAGATTAATACTAATGAGCAAATGTTAGCATGCTAACACACTAAACTAAGATGGTAAACATGTTTAACATTACAACTGTTAAACATAAGCATGTTAGCATTGTCACTGTTAGCATGTTAGCATGCTGACGTTCGCGTTCAGCTCAAATCACTGCTGTGCCTAAGTACAGCCTCACAGAGACACTGGCATGGCTGTAGGCTCTTGTTTGAGAACAAAACACTCTCGGACATGACTTCATGCATAGTTCTGTTTTTCATCTAATCCCTTTAGATCGCTTGTATTGCAGCAATGTCACATCTGGTAGTTTTTCCCCTGTGGATGAGGCAGTCCAGTGTGGGAAAGCAAGCTCCCCGTATCCACGAAAAGCCATAAACCAAGTAGCTTTCAGTGTACAGTTAGATTTTCTTTGGTTAGCTCAGGTTTGGTCCTGCTGAGGGCTAAGATGTATCAGCATTTCGTGACAAAGCTTTCCATCATTTGCTCAGACAGTCGATATTTCTGACCGCTGTGTACCTAGAAAACTCACCTGTTGTGTTACTATGACAACTGTAACCGTGAGAGTATAATTTTAATGTTTATTGCTTATTTCTTCTGTTCTGTCATAACCGTAGCTAATGTTTTTTTTAGCGCTGGCAGGGCGCTGGGGAGCGCATGTGGTTTTTGTTTCTATGACAACAATATCTTAACACTACATGACGGGGGTGACTGCACAGCTAAACGCATAGGGTGATAAAAGCACAACACTCAGCAGCAACGTTCAGTGTCCAGCCGATCTGCTCCCACAAATGGGCTTTTCTGTCTCTGACATATCAAAAAGCTCAGGACAGGCAGACATTTTCTTGGTTACCAGGGTGATGAGCCCCATCTAATATATGATTGGTTGCCTGAAAAAAAAGCGCCAATGACGACACCAGTGCCTTTCTGTAAAGTTCAGAGATTTTCAACTAGAAGCGCTCGGAGCGGCCGCACAAAAAAGGCAGAGCGCTCTGAAACATACTTTCTCCTCATTGGGAACAAGTGAAAAAAGACACTGGCGCTCAGAAAAAAAGGCTATGTGGACACAGGCCCTTAATGTCACCTTATTTTTGTATAGTGAAATATTATTAAACATGTTTAGTTAAAAAAAAAAAGGGAAAGTAACAAATCTTGTAGCACCGTTGGCCCGTTTTCTTAAAGCACCCTTGGGAACCATTGTTCTATCCCACTATGTCTACACATAGACCTACAGTCTCTCTGACACCACATGAGAGTTCAGTTCAGGGATTCTGTAGAGTGAATCCTCAGGCTTTGGTGCTGTCCTTTGACCACTTTCAACCCCTAGCCTACTCTCATGCACACTCAGTGCTTAGAGAGTAGATAACAGCATAGTAGCTGTAAGTTTGCCCACTTTCCCTAAAAGTTGGTCCCTCTGTTTTACCATTGCTTGTCCATTGCATACACACCTACTGAACCATGCAAGTGTTGTACTGTTTTCACCATAAGCCTTTTAGCTCTGTGACTTTATCCACCCGGAGCTGTGAAAGGAACTGATGGAAAGACAAAAAACGTGTCTCTCAGGTCCAAGGAGTCTCACAGTCTTGCTACAATATTGATCAGGACAGAGTTGGAGTTGAAAGCTGCTCTGTAGAAAAGAAAAAAGACTGTGTGTTCAGTGCAGATCCTGTGTTTTGATTTTTCCCTCTGAGCACGGCTGTCATCCAGTCATTTTCCATCCACGATCAGAGGTTCCATTTGTCCTCATTTTGTCTCTTTGGGGGGCTGTGATTGCTCATTGACGCTTGGTCAAAATTTCGCACCACTGCTGAGAGAGAAATTGGAGTCACACAAGGCAGGGTACAATTATTTTATCTCACTGACGAAGCATTTCGCAAACAGATGAAACCATTTCACTACATGCTACAAGCAACAACGCAGTGCACGTTGAGCACAAAGTAGCTGTAACCTCCCGAGAGCAGGAGCTTTGGTCATTTCCATTTTAATGTTTATTCTCACACGCTCCACCAGAGAGAGAGAGAATGACTCTTTGCTTATGTGCAGTGGCCAAGAGAGTTCAACACACTGCAGCTTGTGAGTGGACGGAGAAAACATATTCATTAATCATCAATTTGACAACACATAGTCTACATTTAGAAATACAGCAAATACTCATACATACAAGTACTGCACTGGAGTACAATTTTGAAGTACTTGTATGTTTGAGTATTTCCATTCGATGTTACTTTATACTTCTTCTCCACTGCTTTTCAGAGAGAAATACTGTACTTTGTACTGTACTACATTTATCTCACAACTGTAGTTACTACTTAGCAGAGAAATATATAAACATTATAGAGTATATATAAAAATATAAACATTAAATGGCTGCTCAGACATGCATGCAAGCGTAATAATAATCAAATGATAAGATAGATAATAATATAAGACTCACAAGGTCCATTTTTCTGCATAATTTTAATAATTTATTAATTAATAATTTACTTTGGAGACTTCAAGTACATTTTGCTTATAAATGTTCTGTACTACTTAAGCATGAATGCAGCTCTTGTACTTGTTATGGAGTATTTTTACATAGTGGTATTGCTAATTTTACTAAAAGCTGCTCTAATCAATATTTTTATACCAAAAGTGGATTAAATGGCTGCATGTAATGTGAAGGGAGGCATTCACTACGGGTGGGACAAATCGATACCACAATATATCGTCACCTTTATTCACTTGATGCATAATCAATACACTTGTGTCAAGTATCAACGTTTTTTTATTCAATCTATAAACGCTGTAGCCTGAGATTTTTTTACGCATTTTTCCCGTTGACATTACCATGTCTATTACCCTCAGCTGAAGCATCTTAGCATCTTTTAGGTCACTGTTGTTTTTTTTACTTTGTGGAGTTAGTGGAAGAGCAGATAGACTTCTCTAAAACCAATACCAAAATAAAATAAAATAAAAATAACATTTAAAAAAAAAAAGTAAGTAAGCAGTAAAAAGAGCGATTTGCCCCCAAAATAAAACTTCCATAACTTCTCTGCAGACTAGCAAGCTAATTCATCTTGGTGTGGCTGGAGCTAATGATGCCTGGGAAGTGCATGAGACAGAGAAGGATGGCTAGTCTAAAGTGGACCCACATGGATACAACACACACACACACACATGGGTGATTTATCAGGACTTTTTTCCCATACCAGTTCAAACACATGTTTATGGGCACCTTTCTCTTTGTCATAGAGAGAGATAAGGGATATTAAACTGGTTCTTATGCTATCAGGAAAAAAGCTCACTGCTCAGAATTAAATTCTAGTAAAAGAGTCTGGAGATTTAACTGGGTGGGAGTGAGCATTTCCTAACATAATTATGACTTATGAGAACACCCCTGGTTTAACTGGACATTACCCATACACAAAAATGCACACAAAGCTAGCTTGGCCTTAATAAAGGGAGCAAGGGTACTTATTGATGGGTACGGTTTAGTTCTACAAGATGATTTTGCTGATAAGTTCAAACTCTGTGGTTGACGTTTGTAAATAGTGAAAACCCCTGGCAGAGAACAATTTCTGCTGAAGTGATTGGAGCTCTAATCCAAGGACAAGCTGACCACTGAAATATGTTCCTATTGTCTGGCCTGCTTTGACAAAAACCTCCTCTTTTGAAAAACCATATGCAAGGATATTGTGATGCACAGTAAAAGTATTTCTGAAGATCTCTGGACCAGATGAGTGTCAGAGAGTGAAATATGTTTTATATTGCATATATTCTGGATTCTAAGAAGTACATCTACTTTTACAATCAATTTTTAAGTTTTGCTTCAAAAGTGGAATAAATGAGATATTAGAAATATATTTACACTATGGGGTAAAATGGGCATTTATCAAATGAATGTCCAACACTCTCAGCAGCTTGAACTTGAGCATTTCTCAGATTTTCCATTAACACTCTTTTTATAACCAAGATTGCGTTTACTCTAAAATTGTGACCCCTTTTTTTGTTAAGAATGTGTATAAAACAGCATCACCAACAGGGTACCAGAGGAAATGAAACCAAATGCTAGATCACAATGCCTTTCAATGAAAAATACATTTATTAAAGATTTTAAGTCTTTACAAAACGTTTTATAAAAATATAAATAAGTACAAAATAACACATACAACATAAAGTGCAGAGAAAAAAATGGACCATACAATTACTTCAGATACATTAACAAAAACACTGCACTGTAAACCGTTACTGTAAACAGTAATGTAATGAGTACTGTAAACAGTAATGTAATGAGTACTGTAAACTAGTACTGAAAACTGGTCTCTATAAGACTCTTTTCCTTTTGTACATCAGGCCCCTGTTCCTTACAAAATCTCTTATGTTTTGAACAGTTCTTTCTCTCAAAACAGGGTCCTCAGCAATCTTACACTGCTCACACTCCAACTTTGTTGTAAGGTGTCCCTTTGAAATGTGTCCCTTGAAGTGTTTCATGACAGCATTAACTTCAGTTTTGCTCCATGGCTTTTTCACAGATCTTCTTTGGTTGACCTCTGCTGATCACAAGAACATATTTTCCTTGTTTAGATTGTGAAGACAACCATTATAAGTTTAGTTTAGATTCAATTTAGACTCAAAACTTTCTTGGAATAACTTTTGATGCACTTTTGAGTATGTTATATACTTAAATTAAATTAGCAATTAAAATCTGTATAAAAACAAAGCGTTATGATGACACCATGATGTACTAACTTGAACTGTACTAACAGTATTCATATATTTTCAATAAATCTTGTTAATTAACCTAACAGGTAAGTAACTTAAGGTTGTAACATCTAAATTGTACAAAAACTGAAAGTATCTGAAAAATTTGGTTTTAGTCTTCTTTTTTCAGAGTTCAATAGGAAAAGGATCAAAAGTAGTGTTACTTAGTCAGTACTACATACGGTAAGTCTATTTGCTTCCAATTTATGTATTTATATACGGGAAGTACATGTTTGGAGAACACACTTTGGAATTACTTATTAGATATTAAATTTGTGGTTGGGGGCATTAGTAATTAGGGAGGGGGACTACTACTGTGTTCCCTGACTTGCCAGCAAGGTGTTCTATACAAATGTAACATTCACCACTGTGCAGCATGACACAGGTTCTAAATGATTGGTTTAAGGGAGTAAAGTGTTAGCTGACTGACAGTGACTTCAAGACTGCAAGTTTATCACAATTTTCTTTGATAACCAGTTTCTCTGCAATTCTGATTCCTGCTTAAAGCAAAATATATTTTGTTCTACTAGTGTACCAGAGAAGGTAGGTAGAACAGCAAACTACCACAAACTGGTTGACTGGACTACTGCACACAGCCGACCTCCAAAATGGAGACAGCTGGCACACAGCTGTGGACGATTCAAAAGACACAGAAGAGCAGATAAGATCTAAATTGAAGAAACACCAACACAACACAACCAGCAAACCTTGGGGAAACCAGACGGAGAGGGGCTTTCCTGGAGAACATATTAGAAGTAGTCTATTAAAATGATTTAGATGGATTAAATCAAAACAAAAACGTAGTAGTGTGGATGTAGCCAGAGCAAAAGCCTAATTGTCTATCAGAAACAGACAGAAATTTTGCTTACTAGCCAGCAAGCAAAGGTAAAAGGAGTAATAACATAACATTTGTAGGCCCACAACCAATTCCAATACATTCCAGAGCAATAATTGATTCAATATCTACTGCCACTTTCACTGCTAGCATGCTGTGTGCACAGAAGACATTACATCCCAGGAAGTAAGCTGATATGTCGTGCAGGTGTTTTCTTCCACTCTAGCCAAACACAGAAAGTGACTGTGATATTACGAAGCGTAACTTACCATTTCTTTTTCTGATGAGGCTGGTACTCTTTTCTTGGGCTCATGGTTGGACGGTTCTTTACAGGGTGCCTGAAATTGTACAGAGAAAATGTTTGCTGTTGTCATATCACTCTGTAGAAGTTTGAGGAAGACTTGTGTGAAACAAGACCTTCCTTCCTATGCATCAAATGTCGCACATTACGTATGTGAGTAACTTACTGTAGTTGTAGTAGTAATGAAAGTATGTCCTGCCTTAAATTGTGTACCTAAGATCTAGATCTAGTCAATACTGAAAAGCTAACACATAACCAACTTGTTTGACCCATGTGAAGAAATATGATGGTCCTCATAGGGAGAGCTGTCCTTACAATTCAGGTCAGTGCTGTGCCCATCCCCCGACACATGGGCTATGGGCTAATTTCTAGTCATGTTTGACAAGATATCTGCTGTCCTAACAAGACACCTGTGACCAGACAGCTTTTACCTTACCAAGTATTATGAAACATTCTACCAGCTTCTGTTTGATCCACAGTGTAGGGACATCGGAACACCCTCATAAAGACAATAGCCCAGGTAAAACCGCCCAGTGTGTGAAAGAAGAATACATGACAACTTACTTTCTCATTGCCTGGTGTGTAGGAAGTTGCACTGAGTTCCGTCACAGCCTCACTTGTCTCACCACAGAATTCCTGTAAATGAGAAAAAGATAGGCACAACTTTAAGACCATTTAAAACAGTGATTATTCATTTTCATTCAGCAATCAATGTGCTACAACACTGGCCATTTGTCTGACAGAAATTTCGCTTACTAGCCAGCAAGGAGGGATGATAGCAGTAATGATGGGTCCTATATACAATGACCACAGAACCAGAAAAAAATGACTTCCACTTCTGGGAGAAAACTAACAAGACCTTCGTTCCTATGCATTAAATATCTCAAATTATGTATGTAAGTAATCTATTGTAGTTGTATTTATTTACTTTATTTATTGTTTATTTTAGCAGGGACAATGCACAATACATATATTGTACCAGATATAGCTGAAAGTTAATTTTCATCTGTATGATGAAGCATGATGTGCAGGTTATAGAGCTAAAAGATAAGTAGTAGTAATGAAAGTATGCCAAAGCCACTGATGGTTAAGGACAGGTGAAATTATAACAACTAATTCTGCAACACTGTACAAAAATCTGTTAATAAAATATGATCTGCATAACTAAGCTGAGTAGTTCAATGAAAAGCAGGAGACAATGCAACACTGTTGCTCTGTCAGTTAACAAACACATTCATTAAGAGAACATAAACTTACCATTGAGCGCCACGGCCAAGAGGAATCCCCATAGTTGTATGTTATCTCCTTGCCTGGAAATATTGGTTTCACAGCAAATAGGCACAAGTGTGGTTTTCCTTCGACAACAATTTTTTTTACTTTGCAGTTGGGAGTTCTGTGATCATCATTTGCTAGTCGTCCGAGTGTTCCATCCTCTTTTGAAGCATCTATGCTGTAAAACAAATAGTCCAGATAAAACTTCAAAAGTCTTTGGGTTTAAATAATTCAAAATGTCAAGACAAACATTTTCAGTGTAGTTCAACCTTGGCTTTTATGTAAAACAGGAACCTTCTGTACACGTATTCCATTGCACCTTTCTTATTAGGATATGGTACAACAGAAAGCATATTTGTTGTTGGACAGTTACATTTTTCCCTGTCTCTGCCCAGAATGATATGGTCCATCCTGTTCAGGAGTCTTTCTCCTCCTCCTCTCTGTCATCTTTGCTGCAATAATTTCCAGAGAACATGCTGTAGTAAACCAATCTTTATTCATAGAGATGCTAGCATTAACAATTATGTTAAGTTGGATCAGAGTTGGATAAGTAATTAACAGTGTCACCTCTTTAGGTCAAAAAGCATAACTACAGAATAGAGGGGTGCATTAAGGGAGAAGCCGGGACGCACAAGCCCATATATCAGTGCGGTAATTAATGTGGTTGTCCCTCTGGACAACTGTTAGTTAAGCTATATTTCATGCCGAATTACGTTATTCTTAACATTTACCACTTTTACTGACTGGCCGAGATTGGCATGCGTCAACAAACTAACACACAACTAGTCGATGGGTCGCCAAACTCTGCTCATTGAAAGCAGAGCTTAAGGTTAATGTAACATGTTTTCCTGTTTATTAAATGATCGGGCTGGTGTTTTTAATGCATTTCTTACCGTCAACAAATAACACAATCGGCAATGTCTCGGTAGCCATAGAACTAGAAAGGTGGGGTTAGCGATTCTAATCCAATACACTTTATGTCAAATTCAGTGAATATTTCCTCACGGTCCGCTGGCTGTTCGTTCTGTGTGCGCGCTGAAAAAAACTCCAGTGTTTGTCCCCAGCCCTGGCTTTGTAAACGGGAAACAAACAACGTGGCTCATAAACCTAGTTTTTCTGTAGTGGTGACAAAATGTTAAAAAATATAAATTTTTATTAAACTTAAAACTCCCTGCACTCTCCGGGCAAAATATTACGCCAATATATAATATGCCATATTAACAATTCCTTACGTGTCCATACAAACACATAACTCTAGACACACAAGATAAAGGGTCGACAGTCTTCTTGTCAATTTGGCACCAATATAATCCATAAAGATAAACTGTATTTTTGTACAAACTGTGGATTTGAACTCGCTTACCAGCCTCCATCGGTTAGGTCCGCTTTATTAGTGCATGGCAACCGTGGGGATGAGAGGCGAACCGTTTAAAAAGTTAAGATTGATCACTAAAATAAGTGGTGGTTGGTGGATCAGAAATACACCGAATTAAACACAGACTCATTACATTGTTAATTCACTGTCTATCGTGTGTGACGGTATTTAAGGAGTTTTTTCGGCCTTTACCAAAGTAACTACACGGTTTGCTGTTTGGTACTGGGGAGAGGGCAAGTACCTTCCGATAATATTAAACATGTTTAATTTTATCGGAACGTCAAGACGAGAAAAACACTGACTTAAGACAGATTGGACTGGGTTTTATGACCACCTCACAGATGATTTAAATGTCTAGCTTTGACTAGCTATCTAATCTAGCCTCACCTTCTTGCTAGGCAGTTTGCAGAATCCAACAAACTTTGTTCATTTTTAACCTGCACTAACAGTCAGAGTGAGCAAACATTTTCACATACATTTTGTTGTTAATACATCGATAATATATCACTTACCAGATTGGTACATGAAATTCCAAGTCTGTATTAGTGTACATCTGCCGCCACAGACCTCAGACCCGGAACTCAGCAGCCAATCACTGATCAGAATCTCCCTGATTGACTTTAACTGCAGCAAATCGGTGACTGGGATGCATTCAGCCAATGAATGGCGCTCATTCAGTGTACAAAAACCACAGAAATGTGTATGCTACTGCAATACTACAAACCAGCGGTAGTTGGAGATTATACAGTGTGAGCACACACTGGGATACACTAGAATTCAGGTATAATGGACTTATTGGGACATACGGAGAAAAAGCGGGAGGAACTTAGTTACAACTTGATAAGTGCTGATACACTTCTTGACTTGGGAGGACATCTGCTCTGTCCTTACAACTCGGTGATGTCCTCACAGAGTAAGTACGTATCCATGTGAAATGTCCTCATATACAGGAGAAACCCACGCACACACATAGAAGTACACGTATGGGAGTTTAATCACATTACATCAATTTATACACAGAGTTATGAGCAATGTTCAAACAGAATAATGTGATATTCATGCTTAATATTCATGTTTGTTTCATAACTGGAAATCCATGTCATTATTTCTCTCCCTCTCTGTCTCTCTGTCAGTCATGTAGTGTGTGTGTGTGTGTGTGTGTGTGTGTGTGTGTGTGTGTGTTGGATCAGTGGGCACCCCCTTTGATTTAAATCCTGTGTGTTCCCAGTCAACAGCAGACTTACTGGAATATGATGTAACTCATCAAGCTTCATACTGCCTTAAAATTCTTGTGTGTCTGTGTGTGCGTACAGTTTGAATCAAGGACTTTGTTGCAGTGTCAAAGTTGGTAATCAGCCACAAGTGCAGCTGAAAAGAGGCTGTCAGCAAGTCAAGGATGATCAAAAATTCTTCTGTGAAACAAAAAGATATACGCATAAACACAGCACTTGAGCACACACATACAGTACTTTCTTTATTGCGTGAGTATCTTATTGCTTGTTCTTGAATGAGGGAATATGGGATATATATTAAAGTAACACCATCTGCAGCTGCAAAGACGGATAAGGAATCTAACTCACCACAAAGACAAATCTCCTCAGTCCCTGAAGCCCTTCTTGCTACTGAAGTTATGTATCAGTTAACAGCAGGTAAATCAGATACAATACCAGCCAGAATCTTGTACCTTCATTTGCAAGGGCAATCTCGTATACAGAAGGAACAGCATATTATTGTAACAACAAGCATTACAGCCTGTAAGAACACAAGGAGCTTAAGGCAAAAAAAAAGCATAGGGATTTAACCAACAGCAAATGGAGATTCATACCACTTGTTACAGAGTTAACTACCTGGTTCTGTACATGAGGGGATAGAGAGGGAGGAGAAAGACCCCGGGATATTTTGCTTTGGTGTTTTCAGAAGCAGGAGCTAAATGGTAACACTACCATGGCAACATGCACACAATGACAATGCTAACAAGCTGATGTTTAGCAGGTATAATGTTTACAATGTTTACCATCTTAGTTTAGCATGTCAGCATGCTAACATTTGCTAATTAGCACCACAATGCTCCATCAATTTTGCAGGTAGTTGGTCATAATTCAAAATATTGGACAAATTTAAATGTTCACCTGATGATAGAGAAAAAATGAGTGGATCACCAACATCATTAGGATTCATCATCTGGGAACCATGAATGTCTGTATAAAATGTTCTGCCAATCCAATGAGTAGATACTGTATATTTCACAGGACAAATGAAAAGTTTGACCTGAGGATGGTGCTACAGGACATGTCAGGGGATCACCAAAGTCAGTAGGATTCATCCTCTGGGGACCCTGAATAGGCAAAATCCATCCAAAATCCATCCATCCAATATTTCAGTTTGGACCAAATTGGTGTACTGACCAATTGACCAACTGACAGATCAATAGATCGACATTGCTATCCCTATGCCGCTTGCTTGACTAAGAATTAGTGAATGGAGTTTTTAGTTTTTTCATTGTAATGCTAAAATGCTAAAACAATTATGTTCCAGAGATTGCTACCAGGTCAGTAAAGTCACCTTTTAGGCTGTGGACATGGTCAATGGCAGAATAGCTTTGCACTGGATTCAGCTATATTGTTTTTCCACTGTATGAAGAGAGGACTTTGGCGTGCATCGCTCAGATTTTACAATATGGCCCTGTGTTTAAAGTTCTAGTTATTCAAGCGTCAACGCTGTTTGCTGCTGACCTTTTTAAAGGAATGGTTCGACATTTTGGGAAATATGCTTATTTGCTTTCTTGCGAAGAGTTCGATGAGAAGATCGATATCACTCTCATGTCTGTGTGCTAATTATGACACTAGAGCAGAGAGTCATTAGCTTAGCTTAGTATAAATACTGAAAAATAGCTGTTTCCGTTTCCTATTTATTTAAAGCACGTCCAATGAGATTACGGTTAACCAAATTAGCTTAAACATGGAGTACATGTCTCTGGGTTTCCAGATATATAATATTACTCTAATTTGTAAATAAATGCGTATTGGCTTTTCTTCAGCATGTAAAATTGAGTTTTTCTCTGTCAGTTCTGTTAATAATATGAATTACACAGATGACTTATCAGCACTGAAGTGAATTTTTGGTTACATTTATATTGTAATCAAAAGAACTTTTAGCTCAAAATGTCCTTCTTTCTCTCACACCTCTCTGACTCTGATGCTTCCATGCCACTCTGCCTACTCCAGTTGACCCTCTTCCACTTTCTTCTCTCACTCCTCCACATTCTCGTCTCTTCCCTATATTTTGCAATTGCTCAGTGTCTGTCATTTTCTCATCCTCTACCTCACGCTGCCTCTTTCTTCTTCTTCACCATCTGTTTCTGTATTCTCCTCTTGTTACTTCTCCTTCCATTTCTCCTTCCTTCCCCTGTTTGTCCTTTTATTGTTCCCCTTAACACCCCTCTCACATTGTCCAGCAATGGCCTCTACCTCTCCTCCCTTTCTCCATCATTCACATTCTTACTGCCCGCTATGTGCTCCCTTTCTCACCACTTTGCCTTCCCCTTGTAGTTGTATTTTACAAGGTTATGTTATGATTTGTGGAAGTAAACAACTTGTAGACGTCCTAGGGGAGCTGCTGTGCTCGGCTTTCAGTCCAAAATGAAATGTGGTCCCAGCGCTGATCTTCACGCTTGCCAGACTTCAACATAAATGCCAAGGAAACTTTGTGACAGGAGCAGGGGATTAAAAAGCAATGAAAAGGAACAGGAAACGGAAAACAACGACACGAAACAGAGTCACACAGAAAATTTGTATTTGTGAGTCCTTGGCTTTATTCATGTACATGCTAATATACCTGGAAATGTATTCCTTTTATGAGATGGTACATGTAGATGCCACATTTCTATGATAATCCAGAAGTGATTTGTTGCCCAAAATCTTGGAGGAAGACGCTTTAAACATGGCTGTGTGTAACAACTAAATAAAGTGATCCAGAAAGTTGTTACAGCACCATCCAAGTCAATTTGAACATCATATCTCCTGCCTCTTCCAGGTGGTCGTCAGGGAAAGATGCCGGTGACGGCGCTGGAGGCTTTTGACCTGGAGATGAAGAGTTGGACACGTTACCCCTGCATCCCAAGCCGGAGGGCCTTTTCCTGCTGCGCCACAAATGAGCGAAGCTTCTTCAGCCTGGGTGGCCTCCAGCAACCGGGGCCACATAACTTCTACTCCAGACCTCACTTTGTCAGCACCATGGAGGAGTACGATCTGGATCAAGGTAAGTGCTGACCTAACTATACAGTAAGTGGTAACATTAAAGCATTACTTTTAAGGCAGAACTCAAGGGTGGACTGGCCATCTGGAGTACCAGCAGCTTTGAAACAAGTTGGGCTGATGCTATGGAGAAAAAAAACCCCACACTATCTCCCTGTCCAGATCCCCCAGCCAATTACATTCTGTCACCTGGCTACATCCTGTGGCTCCGCCTGACCCTTTGTGTTGAAACAACATCATGTTAACACTGTCTGAGCTAGTAGTTGATTGTTGCTGACTCACTGAAGTTGAAATCCCCAGAAATAGAAGCATCAAAATGATAAATAGATAATGCATTTAGTACTGCTGGTGGCAGCAGGAGGACCACTAGTGTAGCAGAGTGCATTCAGGACCACAGGCCGTTAAGATCAGTGAAGGTTTTGCAGCTGTAGCCAAGTGGTAGGCAGAAGACAACACGGAAAAGCTAATCTAGGTTTGGTTAGCAGCAAACATTATTTATCTCAGTTTTCTGAGCTTGTTTCTATATGCTAATAACCAAAGTAATCAAAGTATGTTGTCTGTGTGAGCTTAGACTTCTCTTGCAGGGCTTCTTTCTTACACAAGGATTCAATGAAGAAAAGCTGTTAAACTAATTATGTTGCAACTGTACTGCCCAGTTTGAATTCAGTTAACAGTGAGTGGAAAAATATGATAAGAACCTGTGCAATGTAACGCAATGCAAATGTCACTGCATAAATG
Source organism: Maccullochella peelii (assembly GCA_002120245.1). Classification (NCBI taxonomy): domain Eukaryota; kingdom Metazoa; phylum Chordata; class Actinopteri; order Centrarchiformes; family Percichthyidae; genus Maccullochella; species Maccullochella peelii. The sequence continues at coordinate 45,613 of LKNJ01001444.1, forward strand.
CTAGTTACCTTACTTACTGATGTTCAAGGTTCAAGGTGTACTACTAGCTTGTTGTGGTAGTGTTGGAGTGGACTGTATCATATGAAAAGATGTATATTTTGTCCACCTCACAACAACAGTGCCATAGATTCTGATAAATAACAACATTATATAGGTTTCATGTATCATTCTACAAATTATGATAATCAAATCCTACAAAGTGTGGTTGTATGGGTGGCTGGTCCAGTTGTTTTTTATTCTCAGTCCGTCCCTGGCAGAACTCACTGCAAGGCGGGAATGATGAATAGAATTTTAGACAAAGAGAGACAAAGTGCTGATCATAAGGCAATAGTCAAAAACAAAGGAAAAGACAGGTCATACAATTCTTTTTTTTTTTAAATTATTATTAGAACCACAGGGTCTTTTTCAAGGCATAACAGTTTGAGATACAAATATAATTGATTTTATGATAGAACTAAGAGTGTGTGACACATCATTTATTTTCTAATTTAATTTTAGGAAATTACAAAATATATATTTTAATAGAGGTCATTCCGTCTTAGTTTGATTCATCTGGAAACATGAGAAGAGAGAGGCTCCTTGTATGCAGCCCAAAAGAATTGTTGGTTGGGATTTCTCACAATGTATGCAGTGCCACCCTGGAGCACTTTGAATGGAGTGAGGGCACGATCTGTCCTGTGCTCATAATCCAACCCAAATATAGGAATTTATATTATGCATTCGTTGAGTCAGATCATATCAAAGCTGATGGTGATGCTGATAGAGAAAGTCCTTTTGCTGCACTAGATTTCTGACCAGTGAAAGAAACGAACAGATGCTTCCAGGGTGGCTGTTTGCTGATGAGTTATGGCTCACTTGAAATGTTGCTGCATAAAACATAACTGAACAAATGCATAATATGCAATGTGGATAATAACTTGTCTGCTGATTTAGATGTTACAAACACATCGTTGGTTTTAAGATGCCCTCAGTTGCTGTAAATCTGAGAGTGATTTTAACGGAATGCCATACTCATACTTTACTTTAAGGTTGCATTTTGCTACTCTGTGAAGGATTAGCACCCACAACAAATTGAATCATTACCCTGAGAACAGGATGATTTGGGCTGTGATAAGCTTTAATTAGCCATCATCATTATTTTATACTTCTGTGCTAGCATCACAACATCTGCTACAAATCCCATTTTAAGCACCATAAAAACAGAACAGTGTGCCTCCATCATATATTATCCATCATATATTAGGCTGTAATTATGTCTGTTATTAATAAGAACAAGACATCTGATATTCCAGATGAGTTTCAGAAGCTCTGTGAAAGAGTATCAGAATTTTGAGCAAGATGGAGGAGAATCGTGTCCCTGTTGGTGCCATGGACTTTATGTAAATTTGAGGGGATTATTATGGTTTTATTTTTCTGAAATTAGAGACTGTCCTCCCAAGAAAAAATGAGGGCATCAGTCATTTTAGCAATAGCCCCAAAACTACATATGTTTACGTTAAAGTGACAAGCCCTCTTGTGTGATGGTATTATAAAACGTCGAAGTCCACAGAGGGAGGATGTCAGGGTGGATGGTTGGGTCAACAAAATGTTGGACTTTGACATGGGAGACTGCTGTTCGTTTCCGGTTTCCTACCAACAGTTAACGTTGGTTTCTTTTTAACTTGACCACAATCGTTCCCTAACTGTAAACAGGGTTTTTATTGTAACCATGACAATGAAGGTCCCTTAACCTTAACGAAGTAGTGGTTTTAACCCAAACCGCAATGTTTCCCTAAACTTAAAAGAGTAAGAGTATGCCACTGATTTAGCATTGCACTCACACACTATAACATTGTCAGATGATAGACAATTTAAAAAAAAGGATCAAAATCGATGCAGCAGAATGACAGATGTCGTCCTTTTTATTCCATGTATTCTTCCTTGTCAAAACCTGGTGCCTACATTACCCATAATACAGCTCAACCGCGAACATATGTTTTTGTTCAAGTGACACAACCCTCTAGTGGCCGTGGGAATGATGATGAAGAGCAAAGGAGTAAATCAGGTGATGTTGGTATTGAGCAACAAAGTTCGTTTGGACGTTAACACTGTTAATTCCAACAGACAGTCAACGTTGGCCTTTTTTAAACCACGACCACAATCGTTCCCTAACCTTAACAAAATGGTTATTATTGTACCATGATGATGAAGGTCCCCTTTCATAACTATTTACTTATTTTAACCCAAACCATGTTCTTTCCCTAAACCTAACCAAGTTGCTTTTGTGCCTAAACCTAACCAAACCTTAACCATAGCGTTGTCACATTGTAAAACTGATTTAGTTATCAACAGTGATTTGTAACAAATGATGTCGTCCTGCCGATGGGGACTCCAGATCAGAAAATGCTTTTAGGACTTGTTGACATTGTGCTAAAATTCACCAAACATTCACTGCACCATCTGACATAACTTAAAATGATATTGTACAGTCTGATACGGACTGTGCGAGATGGGTCTAATTAAGTCTTAGTCACAGTGTCACATGTAATGAACTTGTATGATTGTTGTTATTGCAGAGTATATGGGCACTTTAACACACCCATGTCCGGATTACCACATCAAATATGGCGGTAATGTATAGTGCTGATGGGAGATTCTGTTACAGCTTAAGTGAAAACAGTGCTGGCCGTTGTCAGCAGATTGCACCTGTTGACCGCCGTCAAACTACATGCCAGAATCAGTAGAGCGGAAACTGATTCTGCCCTGCTCATTGACAGTTGATGTAAACAACTGCTTTGGTTGACATTGCCAGGCAGAGAGGGGCACATAGTAAGACAGGCTCAGAGATGGCTGCTCTACTGTAGCTACTGAAGTGCCCTTGTCAAGCTTGATTTATTTGAGAATTTTTTGATAGAGGATATCGAGTATTAAAGGTGGTCACAGGGTGAACATGGCGTAGATACAAAGAGGGTGCACTGACTCACTGTCATAATTGGAAAAATCTATGCTCCAGCAGCTGCAGACTCCACAGGTATATTACCGCTGCAGGTATGTTGATTGGATTATCAGACAGATGAATTCTGTTTTCTGTTGAGCTCTCTAGCACACATATGTTCTGCTGCTGTGTATAATCTGCAATCTAATACCAAAGAGTGCACCAGAAACATCATAATATTATAATATGATTCATCCTGCACTAATATTTAAGCACAGTTGGGAATGTGTAATGTTGCTCTCATGTCTTGCCTTTTACAGTGACTCACACTGGCGTTTTAAACCCTTTTCTGTACCATTCATTTTTATTAGTAGAATGAGAAGTTAAGCCTCCCGTGATTCTTGCCTGGAGTTTGAAATCTTGGGAACACTGATTTTGCACACTAGATTTTATCATAAAAAGAGAGAGTACAAGTGCATACATGAAAAAGAACTGACAAAATAAATTTAGAACAGGCCTACACATGTTCTAATGTGTGGGCATGCAGCAAAATACTGTATGTGAGTGCACACTTTAAAGTGACTGTGAAGTATGCATGATGGATGAATGGAAAACATTTCCATTTGCTGAACAAGGGCTGTCTATTTTAACATACATGACTGACACATCATCTAGGTGTATCTTTCATCTAATATAGCTTGATAGTCGTTTCAGTACCCCAGAGCCTAAGTTCTGTTAGATTCAGTAAGGCAACTCACTGAAACTGTGATGATTCATAGTGTTGTAGATGGATAGTTAGATGGCTGTTGCTCAAACTTCTGTGCAATGAGTCGTGATTTCAGCTTGAGAAGGAATAGAAAAAAGAAATTGGTCTTGGAAAAACAGCAAAAATTAAAGACAAATATGAACAGAAAGCAAATAACTCTGGCTAAGATTCACAGTGTTTTGTACACTGAGCAGACGGTAATCCATTTGATGAGCGAACATGTTTCTAAGCTTCCTTATTAAGGCTGTAGCTAACAATTGTTTTGAGCACTTTATGTACTGATTTAACATTCTGGGTTATACTTTCATGAATCAAGGGGCATGAAGTGCAGTGAAGTGTGCCATGCCCAGTGTGCCCAGGGCCAGCACAAATTTGGTAATTTTGAAGCCAGAGGCACCCGGTGCACCTAGATATGGGGAAGGATCAGAAAGAATGCATTAGCATACATTATAGTGGGTGTGACAATCACAGGCCAATCACATTCGCTGCTTTCATCCCTTTGAAACACAGGGCTCTCTTCTTAACAGTTCGAGAATCCTGCGATGAGTTCTCCTAAGATGAAACGTATTAGCTAAATAGCTTGTAAGAATGTATCATTAATTGTTTGTGTGATTTTACAGAGGTTTATCTGGGTATGCCTTCACTAAATAAAATGACGGAATATCACAAAGCATAGGCGTGCTGTGTCCACTGCTATGTCAACCTGCTCCGAGCAGGCGGGCGGTGGATGGCTCAAAACGTGGTCGTTCCTGGCGCTAGACACTATGACTTGCAAACTGTATAAAAAGTCTTCCTTTTGCATCAATAATCAATCAATCATGAAAGTCATTTGGACATTTAACATTTGGACTCCAGATAATAGTGCGAAGAGAGTCAACACACACAAGACAAACATCCACACACACGCACACACACACACACAGCAGGAAGTGCCAAATGACTCAGACTGTGGTGTGTTCTCCGGCTGTGGTGCAGCCAGGTGAAGGAGGATGATTAGATATTCTACAAATGAACCCTGGATGATTTAGCTGCTCATTGTTGATGAATTGATTAAACCTCAAAATTATATTCTAAGCGGCTACCTACTGCCTGTAAGTACTGTGTGTGTGTGTGTGTGTGTGGCATTTATCTGTAAAAAATGGGTCTAAACTCCAACCATCCATACTAACAATGCACACTTTCACACATCCCCATGCCTCTCAGCTTCTGATAACATTTGACTTGTCCTGTGATGACCTCAGTCAGGTTGAATGTGTTTGTCTTTGAAGGATAATGGCCCTTTTATCAACTATCAGGTGTCATTCTCACCTCACCTTTGAGAGGGAGCCCAGAATTGAAGTGAATGCAGCATGTGCAGTTTAGGTGTGAACGCAGCGTTGTTGCATGGCATATGTGCATCTGTAGTAATAATAATAACAATAATAATAATAAATCTTTATTTGTGTAGCACTTTGATAACACAGTGAGTTAACTCATGGTCCAAAGGACTGAAATTAATGTCTAAGGAAAATGCTACTGTTTTGCATTATGGGAAATGTAGGATCCAGTGATTTTGGAGCTTAAACCAGGGACTAACAGTCTAAACTAAAAGATGACTATCAAAACAGTAAAGTTGCGGGCTGCAAAACCAAAACAATGCGCCGGAAGAGGCTAAAATGTCCCGCAGAGTTGAGGTGATAATTCTTTTTTCTACAAGCAACTCCTTTCACATGACACTTAGTTATGTCACTCCTTGTTAACATAAAAATACTGATTAGAGCATGTTAATAGTCTGGAACGGAATTCCACAGTTTGGGATGATGCAGTAACTGAAAGCTGACCACTCACTCTTTGACAAGATTGTAGGGACACGTAGCATCTTGCCATAAGAGTTTCTAAGTGACCTGGTTGGGACATATGATCTAATAATCGTATCACTAAGATATAGACTAGACTTGTCCATGACAATACTAAAAGACCTCAGGAAGAATGTTACATTCAATTCAAAATGTGCTGTGTATTCAGTACAGATATTTAAGAAGATTTTAACATTTCATACATATGCATATGAGCAGCAAAGTTTGAATTGTGTGGCTTTTTATGCACTTGCTGTCTGTGTGTTTATGTGTTCTGTGCTTTTGTCGTGTGTGTGACTAATTTCCCCGCATTGCTATTGTTGCTCGGGATTTAGTGTTCTCTGTCGCTCCCTCTTTCATGTCTGTAGCTTTGAGTGTGTCCTGTGGGAGGTAATGGGCTCAGTGGCAGCGCTGTGATTGACATGTAGAGATTATAGATCACAAGGGCTGAGACACAAGCGAGCATACCATGGCGCTACCAACAGTAAGAGCAATAGTAACATATTCACATGTAGTGTCCTCCTGAGGCTTCAGACCATAGCCTGTATATAAAGATGGATGACACGTCTCCACTTCCTCCCACCGTACAAAAATGAAGCCAAAATATCCCGGATATGGACGCTGCCATCTTGCGCTGGTGACGTCATTTGGAGCCCGAGTCTGTGCAGTAGTGAGTATCGAGTTCCCGCCCATATCAATCATGACGTCACACTCCCTTTCTATAGCATCAAATAAAACTAATTAAAAACAAACGTATCACAAAAATGAACACTTGAACATACATCAGTGTGATAAGAACTACCTAAATGACATCTTTGGGAAAACATGTACTTTTATTTTTTTGGCCCATGTCCCATCCACTAACATGGAGGGGGTGGGGTTTATGACCTATACTGCAGCCAGCCACCAGGGGGCGATCCAGATGTTTTGGCTTCAATTTTGGAGCGCTGTCGTCCATCTTTACATAAAGTCTAAGATGCAGACACACAGCACAGTGCCTCCCAGTGAGACCCTCTGAGAATCACAGAGTTAGATAGATATAATATATTAATAATTAATAATATATTAGATAGAACAAGAGAACAGAAATGAGGAATGAAAAAGACAGAGAACATGACAGGACAAACCCTGCAATTAGATTTAGATTCAAACAGTTTGATTTAGTGGCTCAGTGGATGTTTGGTCAAGTTTATCTGGAGGAAAATCATGAAAGAGAGTATTATATTTATTAGTATTTAATAGAGGTTATAACCCTCTGAGCCTTTGCTAATACTGAGCAGGTTCATTACCTGTTCATTTTTGTACAGTCTCTGAAATGTTTTAATTAAGGTGATTTGCATTTAAATGTTCTCCACATCAGCATTAAGCGCTGGTGAGAAGCAGAGCGGCACGCAGGGTTAATGGATGTTCTCGTGTTCACTGTGAGTCATTGCTGTGTGGAAGATACAGTATCTTCTACTAAAAGAAGCCAATAAAAAGGTGTAGCACCAAGGGCATATCATTCTCGTATGCAAGATTAAGTGTTAACACAACTGCTCTTTAAGTGACTCGTTTGGGGTCAACACACCTGTAAACATAATAACTGCTTTAGAGTAACTGGATAAAGTTTAATTATGAGATACAGGCTAAAATATATGGCTTACTCCAGTGTTAAACTGGCATGTAAAGATGTAGCATCTGTAGCCTTTTTACATTTTACAACAGGATGTTACAGGTACACTTTGGAACTCTGTTGGTTTGTTCAAAGTAACAAGAAAACTTTCACTCATATTTCCATCATCCAGTTTGTTTAAGACAAGAAATCATTGAAATGAAACATGTATTATTGAAATATTTTTACTTGTTTGTTAGATTTTAATTTGCCTTTGGTGGTGAAACATTTCTTTTGCAAAATAAAAAAAAATAAAAATCAATATGCTGTAAAATCTGTTCAGTTTGCCAAATTTGTCTTGATTCAGGGAATCCGGCCAGTTCAGGATTTATGTGCCAAAACATCAACTGCTTTATAAATGGTCTAATTTTGGTTCCAGATCTGCACAAAAAACAAATCACTCATTATCATCATTATTAAACAGCATTTATCAAGTTTCAGGTCAGATATGTTGATCATACTCCATATTTACTTTTCACTCTAAACTGGTCATATATTAGCAAGCTAACACTAGTTTAGTCAGTTGGTTCAGTTACCTACACTACAGTTACACCTGGCAGGTACTGTGTGTAAATATTTAGCAACAACTAATCTTTATGTAATAACTAGTTTGTGTGGTGCTTGAACTCTACGAACAGCTGGGGTAACCGGCCCCTGGTCACACCATAAAGTGGTGTCCTTGTGAAATAGGCGGTGCTAGGAACCTGGTGATAAAAACTTGCAGTAGTGGGTGAACTACTATCTGGCGAGCTAATGGCTAAAACACTAGCCAGTCGCGAACATGCCAGTGCTACTCAGTCACAATAGCTCTCCGAGCTAGCTAGTTAGCTTGTTAGCTTATATATAGATAGCAGCCATTGGTCAAGTTAAAGTTTTGATCTAATGAAAAGTTAAAGGATGAAGCAAATAACAGACCAGCAGACATTGCCATTCCTTGACAAACCTTATTCCCTGTCCTCTATTCACTGTCATTGCTTTAACCTTATTTTATCGTTCTCCTGAGCTTATTCAATTGTTTTTTTAAGTACCTCTCCCAATGTGGCTCTGATTATTGCAGACCTCATGCCTGCTTAGAGATTTTCTGGGAAATGAAGCTCATTGTGCTCATACTCTACTGTTGCAACTCACTATTGAAAAGAAAAGAACCCTGTTTAGAGAATCAATACAGTAATTAAAATGTAATTTGTAGTGTGAAACTATGACATTTCTACCCAGATATGAATGATGAAAGGCAATTCCCAAGTATGTTTTCACAGGAGCAAAAAAGCAGTACGATATACTGTAACATTTACAGTACAGTATGTGTACATTTTGTGCTTACCGTAAGTTTTGTTAATACACCTTTATAGTATAGTATTAGTGTACCTACTTTTCCTTCCTATAAATAGACAAGGAATCATGGAGGCCTAGTAACTGCAGAATATTCACTTTATATTATTACGAGCCTGTCTTTGTGAAAATGTTGACTGACAAGTGACACTAAACTCTACTGTATTCTCCAAATGCCTTTTATAAGAAGCAGTGATTGGTTTGTAGTGAAGCATGCCCCTTCATTCACTCTACATCTCCCTCTGTCTGTTTCTTATTCTCTTTCACCTGCATCACAATTTAATCATAACATGAGGGTGGTCCACTCCTCTCTCCAGCTTAAAAATACCCTGTCCATGTCTCCGCCATCTGAACTCGGTCACAGTTGATTTGATATTTTCTATCTGTCTCCTTTCTCCGCTTAAAAGTCATGCAGGGTTGTTTGGCTGAAACGTACGTAAAAGTTAATATGGATTTTAGAGTTCACACAGGCGATAAAGCCTTAACACCACCAGCCTGCAAACCTTCTTCCCAGAAATGGTGGGTGGAGGGTTAGGATGCAGGGCTTTGATCTACCAACAGATTGCTTGTAACGGGAATTGTATGTCAACCCATTCTTTATCTTTAAGATTTCTTTCCTCCTCACTTCGTTTCTTCCTCCTCCATCTCAGCTGTTAGGACTAACGGTAGGCACAGACTATCTGGTACAGTGAAGCATTTACGGACTTTGAAAGCCTGAATGATCTTGCAAACTAATCTGAGCTTCACTGGTTTTGATTTTGGATATTTACAATGACATCTGGATTTTTGAGGAGGATAGCAATTTAGAAAAGTCCATTATCACCTGTGTCTTTTTGATAAATCCGTCTTCTTCTGTTGCTATGCCAGTCAAGCTTTCTGTTCCTGCACGGCATATGGAGTTTACAGTGATGACAGTGGCACATTTACCACACAAAATTCGTAGTTATTTTTGAAACAATGACTCCTTGATGTCAGGCAGATATAGACAAAAGCAGGCTTCTCATTTCTAGCCAGCAAGCATCAATTTTGTCAGCTGAAATGACAGTTGTCATTAGCAGATTTTATTAACTGTAGCTAGCTAGCTAATTAAGCTAAACATTAGCTCCATGAATTGGCAGAAACTCTTTTTAATGTTCCAGCTGACTTATTTTAAAACGAGAATTTTTAATATGCAAGTGATGGCTGCCTACATGATATTGTGCTGAAGGACAGAGGCTAAAGCTCCAAGTCACAGGCAAAAATGAAGCATCCTCACCAGTTTATGATCCATAAGTAATGTAAATAACGGAGCAGCATTGTAGAACTAGTTAGTCCAAGTATTATGATATAGAAAAATCTAAGATCAGTATTTATTTTAACATAACACTGTTTGGCTGCTTAGCTTGCAAATTGGACAAGCAAGACAAAGGCTAGACTTATGCTTTATTTATTGTATTTTCCAACAATATGTTTCACTTTTAATATTACAAGAGAAAAGAATTTTAGGATGAAGGCCAATGTGTTATGAAAATGTATTCTCGGGTAAGCCTGCCTGGAGTTGCTGGATTGTAACTTACTCAAATTCAAAGAGCAGGACGTTACCCTACACTCAGATATAGCAGCATCCAGGACCGACTCCCACACAGTGTGAAAATACTTCAGTGTGCTATTGTGAACAGGGCTTATTTTTTAAGATAACCTGTAACCCCACAAAATAATGAAATATGAAATTATTTTTGGCCTTGGAAGTAACGCTGGTTTACGTTGCTACAGTACTACAGGTAGTAAGCCTGATATGCTGTTTGCAGCTGGTTCCAGAGCCACCTTGAGACTTTTTCAGCTGTATCAGTGATGTTCTTGATGCTTCAGCTCCTTGCCACTCCTGTGATGCCCAGCGCACTTAAGGCTTTGTGCAGTGAGTACACCACGAATCCTCTGCAGCCTTCCAGCCCAGTGTGTGACAGTTGATGACCAGCTGTTCGTATTTGGTTCTTTTTCTTTCATGGGCCCCTTCCATACGGTTCTCCCACAGCACTGTCAGCTCCATGATGACGATGTTTTTTGTGCTCTCTGACACTAGGAGAATGTCTGGACTCTGAGTGGTGCTGGCTATATGTCGGGGGAATCTCAGCTGTTTCTCCAGGTCCACTGAGAGCTGCTAGTCCCGGGCAGTTCCCAGGATCCCTGCTACTTTCTTTTGTCCTGCCTGTGGCTGGTCTCCTGCCTTGACAAAAACAATTGCGTGGGTGGTGGTGTGCGTTCGGCTACAGCTGCTGATTCCCTTGCTGATGGCTTCTGCAATAGGTCTCAGCACCTGGTTGTGGCGTCAAGTATACCGGCCCTGGCCGAGTGCTTTTGGGCAGGAGCTCATTATGTGTTCCAACGTCCCTCTTGCTGAGCACAGTGGGCAGTCTGGAGTCTCCACCTTGCCCCACCTGAAGAGGTTTGCTGGACTAGGCAAGACGTCATACACCGCCCAAATCAGGAAGGTGATACGGTGCTGACTCATACCAGCCGCTCTACTCGCCCTCCCTTCCTCCACTGCAGCTCTCACCTCCTCCTGAATCTGCCTTCGCTTCACCTTTCCCTTGCCTTCCTCGAACCGTGGTGTTGGGAACATTCCCAATCCTGCTCTCTCACGGGTCACAACTCCCACCAGCTCTCTGTGGTGCAGTCGTGACTCTGCTTCCTTCACCGCTTCCTTACAGTCTTCACCACCACTCCTGCCTGGGCCACCTTGGGGTCGCTTGAGTCTCTGTACATCAGCACCTCTCTTGTCCGTGTCACCTTAAACTCCTCTTCTAAAGACTTTAAGGGCAACCAGAGTTTTGTGTTGTTCCCATAGTGAGCGATGTTGCTGAGGCTTCTGGGAAACCCCAGCCATCTCCTGAGACAGCCACTGACCTTCCTCTCCAAGGTCTCTATGGTGGAGATGGGGACTTCATAGATTAGTAGCGCCCAAAGTATCCACGGCAATATACCATGGTAGTACATCCATGCCTTGAACTTTCCTGGGAGCCCCGACCGGTCGACTGATCTGAGCCAGCTGTCCAGTTCATGGCACGGCGACTGAACAGATGCAGAGTCCTTGAGGCTGCTATCGAAGACCTTGCCCAGGCTCTTCACAGGCTTCTCTGAGACTATTGGGATCAGTGACCCTTCGATTCTGAAGCGGAACTTATCCATGACTCTGCCCTTCTTTAGCACAAGCGATCTTGACTTTGCCGGCTTGAAGCACATCCGAGCCCACCGGATAAGTTTTTCCAGCCCTTGAAGGATCCACCTGCATCCTGGAACTGACTCTGTGGTGACAGTCAGATAATCCACAAAAGCCCTGATTGGAGCCTGGCGTGTCCCTGGTCATGTCCAAGGGCCCTGGCACTCCGGCTCCGCAGACTTAACAATCATGTTCATCGTCAAGGAGAATAGGGTCTTTGAGATGGTGCATCATGTGATTATCCCAACCTTCAGATTGTGCTTATAGAAATAAGTGAAGAGAATCTGAATGTTCTCCTGCCCTCTTCTCAATTCTCCTTATTTACTGTATAGCAAGATAAATACATATAAATAGAAACAATATTTTCCCAAAGTACTACCCATGGCGTTATTTGTAACTAATCCACATTTCACTGCATCTGCTCCCCATGTCGACACTGATTAACAGACAATTAGACAGTAATCAGCTCAGCTGACGTTAGTGTGTTTTTATTAGGAGTGCCTGTTGATTAGGAGAGAAGTTTAGCTTCTGAAATGTCAAAGAAAAACAGCCAATCTAAAGCTTGTGGCTCTCTTTTATTCTGTTTACCTCATTCTCACTCTGTGTCACTCTTTCAATCACTTTCCCTCTCTCAGCTGATGCTGATAATGAGTTTCATTACCAAAAGTGGCCTTCCAGTGCTTGTTCAGGGGATTGTAGCATGGTGAAATGCAACAGGTCATCACGGTGATTTGTTTTCCTTCTATATGTTTTACTCACCACGCAGCACGGCAGCACGTGTGACTTCTGCAGACGTATCGGTCACAAATGAACACACTAGCTTATGGTAATTACATTCATGCATATTAATGATTTTCTAACTGACAGGTGCTGCAAACAACTGTAATTATGTTAAGTATGACGCTGTTTCACTGCAGAATAGGCGTTACATATCTGTTGTCTAAGTATGTGATTAAAAGACCAGCTTACTGAAAAGACCAGACTATTATTGGTTAGGACAGGCTGTCACAAGCCTATAAATAGACCCTAGGGAGTGCTGGTGATGATGGTGTCTGTGTTCGTGGTTGTGTATTTATGCATTTGCTTATGTATGTGTGTGCGCTATATGTTAACAAGATGATAGCAGTGGTAGGATGATGTTTTGAGAGGACGAGATGTTCAGACAAAAAAATCTCGATTGTCATTGTAGTGGAGATTCCCAGCTGTGGTCAAATGTGTCTGAGCATCTCCTGAGGAGGTGATGACTAAGCCTGGAGAGAGGAAGGGGAAAATAGAAAATAGATTCATTGTGCAGTGCCATATGTTATGCCAAGGAGCCTGAAGCCAAAGCTTGTCTCACTTCTCTTCTGTGCTGGTGGTCGAGGCTGCCCTAACGGCATCTCTAAATGCCAAAGTTTTCAAAATTCTTGCTTTCTACAATATCTGTGCATGGCAGCTATGGTATGGTTAAGGTTAGGGAATCATGGTTATGGCAAATAAACTATGATTAAGGTATGGATAGGTTTTGGCAACTAAAAAAGAGAACGCTTGGTTATGGCTATTAAAAAGACAGACATTAATTGCAGGTCTGTGACGGGACGCAAACTGCTTCCTGCATGAAAGTCAGATGTGTTACATGCCTCTTCACCACCACAACCTTCACACCTTAACATTCTGCCTCGCTACACAAAGGGCACACTACTCCCTGCATTGGTGGTTAACGACGCCATATATCTAAAAGGTCCAATATGAATGTAGTTGCTTGCATCCTGGGCTGTTAATATACCTTGTCTTTAAACAACATGGAAAAGAAGAAAAGTTTATGTGAAGTTAAATTTATATCCACTCATGTACCAGGCACTCAAAAAATAAACCTTAGGATGCAGCCTGTAACTGGATAAGGTGTCTAGTCAAGAGCTGACATCTTAAGTAGTCATTACTCCAATCAAACATGGCAACACATAATTGCACAAGAACCAGAATTACCACCTACATTAAGCGCATGAAAAGCTAATTGCTGTGATTTTTGTGACACACTTTTATTGTTAACATTTTGGCCCTCTAAGCACTGAAAAGCATTTGTGACCTTAGTGACATGAATCTCATTTACAAGAGAAAAACGAAAATCAGGCTTTTATCTGTCAGAGGCATAAAACACAGACTGTGTGCTTTTGACAGCAGCTCTGTGCCTGTTCAGTTAAGCACTCAGAGAGAGAAATACTAAAAATGAGTATATTGCAATTAATATTAATATATTTATTATATACAATTAATATATACATTTTTATTCTTAAGTGTAAAATACATAACTCATCAAACCACCATACCGTGCTGAATGTAAATTCAATAATGACCTTGAGTTATTGACCAAAGGGCTCTCCACAAGAGTCAGGTTTGTTCCAGGCAAGAGCAGGAGGTGAAGGAGGTGAACTAGAGGTTGATTAAATCACCTGTCAGACAAAATTAAAGTTTTATCAAGAGGTTTGGAGAAACACCTGACACGCCCCACTGCCCAAAGCACTCATTCACAGACACACACAGAGGAAACACACAATGGACTTGAACACAACCTCTTAATCTCTCTATTAGCAGAGCTCCATCACCACTTGAAAATGACCTTGTCAGGGTAAAGTGATTTACCCTGGCCGTTTGTCCTCTATGAGGGCGTTTACATCAGACCATCAATCCTCCTCCAGGTTCCTTTTAGCTTGTATATGACTGTCAGAGAGATTGTGCAGGCTCTAAGCACCTCGCGCTTTGACCCTGTGCTTCTATCCCATAATAGTTCTCTTTCACCCAATCTTTCTCTGTGACATGGACAGCCATGCCATAAATACATAGCTATTTATCACTTTGAAGGGCCATTTTGCCTAAATACATTTTCTTATTTACCTCTAGTGACACCTAGCCACGCACATAGTCTTCGTTCAGTTTTCTCAAGCTTTGAGATATTGGCCTTGAGTCTTGGATATTGGTTTGTGCTGCAACACAACACAATGGAAGTTAATGGAATTTTATTCTCAGCATTAAAGTCTGATGATATTCTATATTTTTATTATAACAATCTTGCGAAAAGACCAAAATGAACAATGAATTGATCTTACTAACAAGTAATATGTATGAAAGCCTGATGCATCTTGTTCCTCTGTGCCATAGAGCTCCATTTTTGCCCAAAACCTATTAACACACATCAGTGAGCCACAGGTTGTCAGGATGGGTGGCAGGGATAGGACCCATGTGCAGACAATCAAGCAGGCAGGATAGACAGCTTACGCGCAGGTATAGGTAGGCAAGCAGGCAGGTAGACAAGCACAGGTAACTGGCAGGTAAGGGAGACAGATGCATAAGGCAAACAGCCAAAAACAGGAACACGAAAACTGAGCATAAGGTATGCAGTACAACGATAAATAAGGAAGTGGCTGATGAGGGAATCAGGGGCAGGTGTGTAATGGGGAGCAGGTGACATGGGTGACAAGGACTGAGACACAAGCGCAGGAAAAGACAAGACTACAAAATAAAACAGGAAACAGAACAAGGACTAACGGAATGTAACACAGGTACAGGTGACATGTTCCTTCGCCATAATGAACATAGGCACTGTTGTTTATCTTGAGTCAATACCACATACGCTGCACTGCTTGTCACTAGAGCACCATATTCGCGGCTGAAAATAGTCCCCAACAAACTCACTGTTTACGCCTGTTTGAGTAACATTTGCCTTTTTTTGGGGGGGGGGGGCATTTTGCCTTTATTTGATAGTGAAGAAAGATGAAGACTGCATGGAGAGAGAGGGGTATGACATGCCATGTTCACATGCATATGCATCTTAACCACCAGGCCATCGGATGCCCCCCTGTGACCTTTTTTAAAAGATTTACATCTTCAGTTGAAATAAGACTGTCCTCCCAAGAAAAACAACATCATCAGTCATTTCAGCAACTGTAATAATGATATGTTAAGTTCAAATGACAAAGTCCTCTAGCAGCCATAGGAATTATTACTCTTGTGCATTGGGAACAAAAGAGGAAATAGTGTGCCGTTGTAAGGCAAGGCAGCTTTATTTATACAGCACATTTCAAACACAGAGGCAATTCAAAGTGCTTTACAAAGGCAAAGAAAAACATTAGAAGGGCATTCAAAACAATAAGAATAAAATCAATTAAGAAAAAGTAGCGGCCCAAGAATCGAACCCTGAGGGACTCCACGTCATGGTGATCCGCTCAGATTTATGATCACCAATGGCATGAAGACTGTGCCAGATAAGCCCACCCACTTTTCCAGTCTGTTTAGAAGTATTTCATGGTCCACAGTATCAAAGGCAGCACTGAAATCAAGCAGCACTAAAACTGACGTTTTACCTGAGTTGGTGTTCAGACGAATATCATTTAACACCTTTATCAGTGCGGTTTCAGTGCTGTGATGTTGCCTGAAACCAGACTGAAAATTGTCCAAAGGCCTTTTACATTTAAAAAGTTATTGAGTTGAATAAAAACAGCTTTCTCAATCATTTTTCCAATAAAAGGAAGATTAGAGATCGGTCTGTAAGTATTCAAAATTTAAGGATCCAGGTTGCCTTTCTTTAGAAGGGGCTCAACAACTGCAGTTCTTAGTGATTTTGGAAAGATGCCTGATAGGAGTGAGACATTCACAATTTTCAGCACATCCACTTCCAGGCACATCCATTTGTAGAGCTGTTAAATTCGCAGAGAGAGGTCAGGGTGGGTGGATGGGTCCCATTTCCTACTAACAGCCAACCTTGGTTTCTCTAACCATGACCATGATCGTTCCCTCAACCATCGTTGCCATGTAGTATTATTTTGACCCAAAGCATGATCGCTCCATACAAAGCAGTTTTTGTGCCCAAACATAACCAAACCTTACTCAAAGTGTTGTCAGAAAACAGTTTTTGCAATGGTGATTTGTAACAGTTTTGTTTTGGAAGGGACTGATTTGTCTTTCTGGAAGGTCGCTGCAAATGACGTATGTCATTTTCATAGTGAAGACAGGCATGTGACATAAAAATAACAAAAATATTAAATATTGCCAGCCTCATAATTTAAGAAGTTACATTTAAACAGCAAAATATCTTTCAAGAAACAAGGTCCCGGTTACTTTGGGTAATCCACAAAACAGCTTTCATTAGGACAATTTCATCACCAAAAAGTAGTTGCAATGAAAGCTGTTCACATTCTGTGGAATAATCTAACCTACCTGAAGGAAGTGTTGCTGTTGAATTAACAGACATGGACTCTGATCTCAACTGGCCCCTGTGGGCTGCGTTTCATACAGTAACTGAGCTACATTCAGCTTTATCCACATCGTCATGGTCTCACTGTTGAGTGGAGGTGTAAGGGAGTTTATGAAAGAAAGAAGGAGGGATAGAGGAAAAGAGGGAGAGATAGAAGAGTGAGCCTTTATGTGACTGACCTTCAGAAACAGAATCAGTAAGATGAGTGAGCAGATACTGTATAAGTAAAGTGAAAATTGAGGTAAAGCG
Source organism: Maccullochella peelii (assembly GCA_002120245.1). Lineage (NCBI taxonomy): Eukaryota > Metazoa > Chordata > Actinopteri > Centrarchiformes > Percichthyidae > Maccullochella > Maccullochella peelii. The sequence continues at coordinate 62,780 of LKNJ01001444.1, forward strand.
GTAGAGAGACAGAATATCAATTCCATTTTGTCATTGCAGTCCATGGTGTCCTTAAAACAGCAGCTGTCATCTCCACTCTTGTTATTCTGCCAGTGCTGAAGCTGATATTATCCTGTGATTGCATAGACTATCAAATAGATTTGTTAGGCCTCCTGCTGATTACATCTCTTTCTATTAAAGCACTCTCTGCAGAATAATTACGGTGTGCAAATCAGTGATACCCTTCCTCGCCTGGGGGAAAGAGGAGAGCGCAGAGGTTTTGAGCGAAGACTCCAAACCCGTCAGCCACTGTCAGAACCAAAGACTTGTTTTTCTCTCATCTCTGTCATGTTTACACTCTCCCCTGCATGTCTTCTGTTTGCTACTCTATGAACAGATTTTTCAAGATGTGCCCTGCTGTTTTGGAAGCTGTGAGCTCTTGCAAAGTGCTTTCTTTCCAGCATGTTTTGCTATCTCTCTTTTGATCACTTTTACCATGCAATGCTGTATAAAAGTCAAGGGGTGACAAAGTCAAGTGATTGAGAGACAAGCTAAAGCATGTGACTCATATGGATGGACCTCTTTGGACTCTCGCTGGTGATCCTTGATCTCATTGTGTAACCATTCTAAGAGAAATATTCCTGCTCTGGCTGTAAGCCTTTAGAGCTTATTCTCTTTAGCTCTGTTACGCATTGTTTGAAAAGACTCCCAAGAGGTGCATTTGTCCATTACGAGCAATGGTGCGGGGCCAGCAGGGTGGCAGAGGCCCCCTCTGGCATCTTATTGGCCACCTCTGGTCTGCACCATTAATACCTATCAGTGTTAATGAAATAAGTACATGTAGCACTGTGAGAATTAACCTAAATTGAAGCTGAAGCAACTGCATTATCAAATTAATGATTTTAAATTGAAGGTGTATTCAGGGACAACAGGAGTTGGCAGAGGTGTGAACACACACACACACACACACACACACTTCCAAATACCAAAACAATGTAATGCATGTTTCATCTTGCATTTTACTTTGATATGCAACTTTTCATTTAGCACATATTGAAATGGCCATCAAAATACAACTTTCAATGTGATAAAGGTAGAGTTCTAGATTTTTCTTACCAATAATGTCAATAATAATAAACATAATTCCAGTTTTTGTAGAACTGTTGCCCAAAACTGCTTGTAGAATGCTGGGTTCTAGTTGGTGAAATATTGAGAGAGGTGCATAATTTGTCAAGGAGTTCTTTCTTTTTGACAGTACAGTAGCATAATTGTGTTAATTCGAGTAGATAATAGTGAGTGCAAATAATAATAAATAATGAGGAAAGTGATAGGAATAATGGCAACACGTTATTGTAATATACAGTAAGTAGTAGAGCTCTGCACGGGCCGACAACCGAACCCAGACCTTATTCGCGCCTCTCATACCCAATCCCAGTAAACCTGCCTGCTACTGCTGAATTTGAGACCCGAACCTGACCCGAGACTGAGGGCGTTTTCACACCTAACCTGTTTGGTTTGGTTAAAACGAACCCGGTTGCCCGGTTAGTGCGGTTCAATTGGGCAGTTTGCGGACCAAAACAACCATACCAAGACCCTCTAGAAGAGGTGGTCTCGGTCTGGTTCAAACAAACTCTGGAGTGATTCGTTTGTGGTGGGAACGTGATCCGACCTCGATCCGACCCAGCTACGCGGTGTACTCGCAAGTTTGAGCTAAATGGCTCCTGTAGCCAGGTTTGCTTTGCATTCTGGGATGCGGCAGATCACGCAAACTGTTTCTAGTTATAGCAGCTAGCCGGAGAATGAACCGAGGTGTTAGCTGGACTAGCAATGAGGTACATTGCCTTCTTGATATTTGGGCAGATGATTACATCTGTCAGCTCCTACAAACAACTCACAAAAACACTGAAGTGTTCAAAATGTTCAGTCAACGGCTGAAGGAGAGGGGATATGATCGGTCGACTGAACGGTACCATGTGAAAAAAAATGAGACAACAGTACATAAAAGTGAGAGACGCCCATCGTAAAAGTGGAAGTTAGGGAGAAGAGACAGAAAAATTCCCGTGGTTTGACGACCTGGACCAAATCCTCAGGACAAGGCCAACAGTTTCTCCAGTGGACCTTGTCCAATCCCATGACGATACCTCAAACACTCCATCTCGTTTCCAGTATTTCAAGAGATCTTGCGCTAGATGGTGAGTGCATATTTGATGTACAGAGTTTGTCAACCATTGTTATCACGCAAATAATCTTTATTAATCTTTAGGGGCTAATATACCTACTCATTTTCATTGTGCTAATCCTTATATATACATTTCTCTTGAAGATTTTAAAAGGCTAAACTTTGCAAAGTTTTGTAGGTGCTTCCTTACCATTGGCCTGAATATTAACATGTACTTAAAGTTTGAATTTGTAATAGTCAATTAATATATACATGAACAGTGCAGTTCCGTGTCATATAGATGTAGTAGTTCAGATAACTGTTATCCCTTTTACCCCAACCACCCAATTATGAAGAAGCAAGTGAGCCAACTGCTGCAGATCACACATCCCCTGATAAAGAGATCATCGATGCTCCACAGAGTACAAGCAGCAACAAGCAGGGCCATGATGGGCAAAGTGGAGGAAGCAGTGAAAGGTTGGCCATTCCTGGGAAACAAGGAAGCACCAAAAGTAGTTTAGCTGATAGTGGGCTACAGTCATACATGACTCAACAGGTAAGGCAGCTAGATGAAATGTATGAAGCTGAGCAGAAACATCAAAAACAGGAAAATGAGGCATTTGAAAGACTGGTGAGGGCACAACAGGACGCAGAGGAAAGGAGATTCCAGTCCATGGGAGCCCAGCAACAAGCAAATCATCAGATGTTCATGCAGCTAATGGGCACTGTCATCACTGCTTTGTGTCCTGGTCAGCAACAGCACCCACAATCACCACACTGGATTCATACAGCTCCCGTGGGGTTAGCCACTGCTAGTGCCTGGCCTATGCATCGCTCACCTGTGCCACAGCAGTCCATGTCACCTATGGCCCAAGGAATGATAGCTGCAACTATGCCCAGGTCTCAGCAGCTCATGCAACCACCCATCAACATTGGAGGTGAAGTGACTCTGGAACCAACTAATGGCTCACATAGCAACCCACCTGTGTCAACTATACTACACGACACTAACCAGCATTTCTACAATTTGTAAATCACTGGACACTAGCCTACAAGTATGACCAATGGTAAGGCAGCTGTCACGGCTCCACCATGCTCATAAATTGTTCCTTGTGTTTCTGGTGTTCTTCCCCTCCCCCTTGTGCCGTGTGCTGTCTCTCTATGGGTGTGTGTCTGTGTGGAAGGCGTGGCTGTCAGCTACTCATCTCCTGCTCTCCACAATCAGTCTACACACCTGCCCTTCATCAACTCATCACCCTGTAGTATATCTAACCTGATTGTTCATCCACTCTTTGCCGGATCATTGCGTCAGTTCATACAGTAGCAAGCTCTCAGGCCTCAGTGATTGTTTTTTACAGCAGATAGTTTGTGTAACTTTTCTCGCCCGCGATAATCCTGTTTTCCTGTGCTCCAGGTTGCTCTTCTCCATTGGCTCTCCAGCTCCCCTGCGACTCATCAGTCCGTCAGTCTGTCTTCATTATTCTAGCCAGTTATCCGATCCCTCGCCACCTCTTCCACCAGCAACCAGCGTCCTCTACCCCGGGCTTCCCCGACTCACCGGCTCCCTTTTTCACCTCCCCACTTCTGTGTTCTAAATAAACCAGTGTGTTCATCTTTCAACCCAGTGTCTGTGTCCTGCGCTTGGGCTCCCTCCGGTGACATGCAACAGCAGCATCTGCAAAACATGGCAAATATTGAATTATCCTGCTGTGGATGTATAACACAAATTTATTTTTGTAGAGGGTTATACAGCCACTACAAGATAATCCTTATATTACTGATAGCAATTCTTGGTTGAAAACAAATTTATATTTTATAGGTGGACATTTACTGTTGGCCACACATGTACATTTGTTATCTTTTCTGTATAGAGCAGATTCAAGGCACTGATGATGATTTGTAGCAGTTTGCACCGTGAAACAAAGAGAATTAACAATTCAGCCTTGCACTTTATTTTGTTAATAACAAATATGGATTATTTTTCATTTTGCACTTTCATTGCACTGAAACATTTGTTGAAAACTTTGAATGTTTGTTAAGGTAACATTTTGCTCAACATGTTTTGAGATGTGAATACAAACATCCTTCTGATATGAAACTGGTACCTCAGCAATAAACTTTTTGTTATAGTTGGGGATTGTCTAACTCATTTACCTTTCAGCAGACTTTTTACTTTTTCTTTTCTTATTGGCCAGATGAACATGGTTGGTAAACTCATCCTTCCCAGGTGAACTTCACAACACTATAAACATTTATAATACAGAACAGAACTTCGTACAGGCATCATCCCGATGCTCTTTAAGAGTTGGAGTTATGGAGGAAAGTAGGAGTTTTTTCTCTGCTGTCACAAGGTCATAATGTTTCAAAAATGCAATGACCTTCCCCCAATCCTTGGGGATTTTTAGGAGCTTCCCTTTTGCAAGATTTTGCCTTATTTCATCCATTACTGACCACCAGCTTGCCAGGCTGGTGCAACGCATTGGCTACGCTCTGTCTCTCTTCCCGCTTCCCAGTGGGCATTGTGTATCTGCTTGCAACACGACACACTTTGACACAGATGACTGGCAGAGTCAGGAGGAGAAAAAGAGAGATTTTCTTATTAAATAACATTGAAAAAATGATCCAACTGGAGCCCAAAGCTTCACGCAAAAAAAGGCCGAACTCTAGTAAGTACTCTTGTTGCCTCTCGGGCAACAGCAGCTGACTGATTTATTCGTACTTGTTTGCACTCTGGAAGGTCATTCACAGTACGCTTTTCTTGCACACACAAACCATGTGGGCGATGGGAATTTATAAGCATCAGAGAGGAATTATCATTCCTGGGAACATTAGTAGATCTGTTAGTAGTTCAGGGAGCATGATGTGGCCATGACAGTGGAACTGGTTAAAGCCCACATCAACTTGTAGGCCCACCCACTAAGCGTGAATATTTATAGGATTACTGAGAGGCCAAGGAGACTCATTAGCAGACCTAGTAGAAACCTGCAGCTTGTGTCTCCACACCATTTTGGTCCTGAGTGTCCCCTAAGGTCCTGCTGGATAAGACTGAGCCGCAATAATCGGTTTGTCCAGGATTATCTCCAAAATGAGCTGGGTAATATCTTCCCTCATTCATCAGATCCTCATTCAGCTCAGGCAGCTGTCTATCCCCTCCATGCAGTACTTCATGTTACGAATGAACACATACTCACACTATCTCTGCACTCACGGGAAATGTTCTAAGTCCTGTAGGGTGTATTGTTTTTACCAATTGCTTTGCACATCCCCTCAATCCTCATAAGACATGTAGATTAGTGCATTGATCATTGTAATCGATAGTAGAGTGCTATTAATCAAACTTGCATTGCAGCAACTGCCTCAGGCTGTACGTTTGTGTGTGTGTGTGGCTCTGTGAGTAGACATTATTATCAGTCTGTCCGGGATGCAAATCCAGTTGCAGCGAAGAGGGGAATAAATACTCATTATCAGAGAGCCAGTGAGGTGGTCAATGTCCACTTTTTTGAGTCATTATTACCCTGGATTCACTTGATTAGTCACTGTATTTTCATTGAAAACATCTAAAAATTGTCTGAAAAATCATACTGATATAATAATTTAAGCAAACATATAATGGAATAACATTAGATGTATTGTATAGACAACAGTTTATAATCAGAAAACCTTGTATTACATGGCAATATTCAGTTTTTCTAAAAACATTAAGCAAAACGACATTTACATTTAATGGACATTTCAACTGATTGGTGGAGCATGTATTTTTTTTTTTTTTTAAATATCACAAAGTCATCAGACTTTGTTTGGGGTATGTATTTACATCATTCTGTTTAGTAGACTCTGAAATTAAACTACATCAAAACAAGAGTCTACAGCCACACTAGCAGCTCTGTTAGGCTGTACTTGCAGCATTGCTTAGACCTGAATGCTAATAGTTAGCATTCTTCTGCATTTTTCCCACTGATTGCCATTCTTACTGGTCGGCTGACTGATATTTCAATATTAGTCTTTGCTAATTAAAACGCAGCCATGCTTATACAGTTATAGCATTTTGACTCCCTCTCACACTAACTTGCCGCAATCTGATTGGCCTTCGATCCGCTGTGTGACTGCTTGTTTGCCTGCCTGACAGCAGTTGCAGTGCATTATTCCAACAACAGCTTGTATGTATGTGGGTGTTTAACAGCCTTCAGTCTGCTGCCTGAATGACTGCTAGCACCTCAAAAGCAGCCTACGTCTTCTTAATTCACACTGATGAAGTCTCATCCTACCTGCCTGCACAGGTCGGTGTGGATTCATCATCAGTCTTGTCAGCCAACAGATGCAGATGCATTCGACCATATGGGGACAGCACAGCATCTATACACACTGCAGACCTTGATGTAACTCAGTTGAGTGTGTAGTGACAACAAAACACTTCTGACAGTGATCAACCTCATTTTTTTTAACACCTTGGACATATTAAAGTAATTTCTCTTCATTCTGCGAACACTTTCAGTGATGATTCACATGCAGAGATTAGTGTTGGGTATGTCTGAGTGGTGAATACTCTTGCGGACTATCTTAATGGATTCATATTGCGTTCTAGATAAGATAACATGAAATTGTATTCTTGTACTGTGAACCATTTTTCAATTTAGCTTTGATTGCACTTTTTCATAAATGTAATTTAGGAGATCCAAGATGTGTGTGTATGTTATAAAAGGTACAAACTACACTGAATTGCGTTGCATTATAATGGTTATCTTCATGGTAGCTTTTTTCAAATGATACATATTCTATTTTTAAGAAAATATTGGGCACTACACTACTAACAAACATGATACCTTTAAAAACTGAAGATACTGCACTCTGCCTTTGGTCAGTCTTAACAGAATGCAAGGAGAAAATGCGGTATCGACAAACAAAGGATGTTCTTTCCGCTTTCTTGTCCATTTGAAATGGTTTGTTTAAGAAAATAAACTTTATTAAATGTATCTCTGTTTCGCTGTGCATTTGTGCATCTACTATCGAAATTGAAACTGATATGTATCTACAATTTAATACATTTCAGTATGGGATTTAAAGGTAATTTACAGTAACCACACCAAATCACCAAATTTAACTGGGGTCACAATGTGATGGCAGCTACTGCTACTCTGCTAGCTAGACTAGCTACGTGTTACCCAAACTACTGTTTTGTTTTTCTTCACCACAATTAGATTTAAGATTAAATTAAGATTTTACATACATATGATGATCTTTGTGATACATTGTTATAGATTGAACTACCCAAAAGTATGTCAAATAGTATGAAATTACTACATCAACCAACAACAGTAAAATGCTACTTACACTTTAACTTACAGAAGATTTTGAATGCAGGTCTCTTACTTGTAAGATGGCATAATGGCGTATTTCTACTTTTACTTAAATGATCTGAATAGTTAACTGGTTTCTCTGTGGTTGAGAGTGCCAGAGCCCAGAAATTACAAAGCCACAGTGCAGTAACTATAGCTTGGTTTTTAGCTCCGTTTCGTTGTTACAGCAATCTTCATATGGCATAATATTTTCTATATGTTAAAACAGATGTCAAGAAGTCAGATTCTGGTCTTAAAAGATATATAGTTACTATACTTTGCCTCTGTAGGGCAGTAAACTTTGAAATGAAACATACCTTAAATAGTCATCTAAAAAGGAAGACGAGCTGTCTTCACACTATGGGCAGCTGAAAAATACAGCAAACGTGGTTCACGTTTGCCAACATTTTTCTGATTGTATGAAAGAAAAGCACATTGGTGTCTTGAGCTGCTTGTGGGTTGTGATCTCATGCAGTGTAGCTGTTTGATTTCTGCCTGAAATATTCAATGCATTTTTGGCCACCTATCAGAACGTGAACCCAGAGAGGGCCCGATGTCATTACCACCTCATTTCCTTGCCAATATCTTCCCATTTCTACCTCGTGATGACATTTGGAAATGGGGTGAGGTGGGGTGTAACTGTATCCTTCCGTTGGGCAGATGTAGTGTGTGTGTGTGTGAGTGTGAAAGTGTGTGTATCGGGGAGAGAGAGTGTGAGAGTTTTTGTATACATAGGTGAAACTGTGCGTATTCGTGTCCACATCAGCCTTGTGCATCTGCTCATCTGTGTCTTTGTGTGCATGTGCATCTTTTTGAAGGCTTGTGTTTTAATATATGTGTGTGTGTGTGTGTGTGTGTTCTTGCTTCCATATCATATGCCTTTCTAAGTATGTGTGTCCCCGTCTTATTGAGTTTTGTGATGGGTACAGAGTGAAGTGCTGGTGTCTGGACAGGCGAAACAGAAGAAGCACCAGATGCATATCAGCCCCACACGTCAAACAACCCACCTGCTCTCATACACCACAACAGAAAGTGTGTGTATATGCATGTCTGTCTGTGCAGGCCCAGCATTCACTTGGTCCAATGGGAACAAGACGAATGTAAAGTAAAATATTGCCTGCTCATTCCTTTCCCCCAAAGTTTGTACTTGGCTAGGGCAATTTAATTAATAATTTGTGCTGACAAATGGCAGCATTCCCTCCTCAAAGTGGCTCATTTGTCCTCTTATAGGTTAAAGCAGCAGTGAAAAATGATGAGTTTTCCTTTTTGTATGAGAGAACGGTTCGCTCTGTCTCTTGGTAGCTTTTTGCTTGACAAGCTTTGTGAGACGCTGTGTGTGAGAATACACGTGACAGGCTACTATGTGACAACACACATGCACTCACACTCTCATTTGATAAAGGTGATGTGGTGGGGGCGGTTTTTCTGGTTCTTAAAAAGGCATATGAAGGCACAATAACATCCTCATTTATACACGTCTACAATGGCTCAAATCCTGCCTTTGTAATCCTCTTTCGTTTAGAGTCAGGGTTTCTTGAACAGAATTTGTTTGTACAACGTGTTGTCCATATGTCTTTTATTAAGTGTTTTTTGCAATTCCAAACGGCCACACTCGAAGGCGGGGTGAAAAGCTTGCTGTCATAGAGAGGGGCGAGATGCGATAATCACAACAAGTCCTCCAAAGTAAATAACAGAAAAGGTCGTTTGTCAATGACTCCAAATCATCATGGTAACAATACAATGGTTAACATTGTGAACTGGTCGCAGTTTGGTTAGGTTTAGGAACCAAAACTATGTGGTTAGGTTTAGGATAAGATCATGGTTTGTGTTAAAATAAGAACATTAGTAAGTTAAGTTTAGTAAGTTACGTGACATGACTTATGTACGTTACTTAACTTACATATGTCCTGTGTTGTCTGTGTGTTATTGTTTCTTACTTTAAAAAATTTCAGTTCATTATTGCTAAGTCTGGTGTACATCTCTGTTCTTTGTTGCGACCCACAAGCCGATCGTAACAGACATCTTTTATTTTGTTTGGTGGATCAATATGTGGAACTCCTTACCCACAAAAATCAAAATTAATCATGAGTGGGGTAATTTTAAAGTCAAGTTGAAACAGCTTTTAAAGAGGGATCAGTCATGAATGATCTGGTACACACACACACACACACACACAGTTATCAGTCAATCAGAGAAAAAGTGCAGAGGCTGAACTGAATCCAGAGATAGCAGAGACACTGACAACAACACTGCCATGGCTATTTCTGCCAATTTATCTACAGACGGCACCGAGAAGAAGAGGAAAACAGCAAAAGTTACAAGCTTGCATGCCTGTTTGAAAGTCCCCTCTTCCCGTATATCTGCACTATATTTGCATGTTATCTGGCCTTTCCATTTTCCACAGAATAGCTGATCTGTTGCAGCCAGCATATCTATTAGTGAGCTGCTGCTGGCTCTGCCTTCCCGTCCTCTGACTTAGAGATTACCATTTAGCTGCTCTGCAACTCTGCTATTACTTCCCTACAGCCAGCACTACAGAAGCTCTGCAACCCATTTCTGTCATCTCGAAAATATGCCTCTCCACTCCACTCCTCTCCTCTCCTCTCCTCTCCTCAAGCCTTGTTTACAGGAAATCAAATTGAGTAATTGTACCTAGTTTATGAACATGAGGAACATCTTTGAAAATGTGTTGATTCCGTCATTTCTTGAGAGCTTATTTTTTCATCCTCTTATTCTTCTCGGTCGTTATTGCTGACTAACAGAAATGAGAAAATAAATTTCTCCACCAAAGTGATGTTTTTTTTCATTCTCTTGATTAGTCATGCATAACAAATTTAAACAGCAGTTCAGGAATCACTGTAAACTGGAAAGTATCAGCATTGTGTGTGCATGAAAGTTCAGAGAAAAGATCACCTGCCTCTCACTTAGTGTTAAATTGTTTGTTGTTAAAGTAATGGCAATTTACAATCAGCTTTTCCTCTAACGTTTCATCTAGAACCATCATCAGGTCAAAAATTGTATTTGTCCACTACTTTGGTTCAGCAGTACACAAATTTTGCATTGCACTTCAATAACATTGTTGGATCTAAGATGGACAGTTTTTTAAAAAGGATCAAAATCAACAGTTGCATATTAATGCAACTCAAGAGATTAAGGTATGTTATGGTAGTAGCTGCTAATGTAACATCGAGCCGCTAGCCTCAAGCAGAGATGAGGAAAGCTACGGAGGTCTGGTAAGCTCACTTCTTTCTTACTCCACCACCCCAGATTTTTGTCATTTTTAAATTTGTAGTCTTAAGACCCAACCGACGCGGACTCAAGTGACATCACTTGAGGCAATTTATCAGACTTCAAATGACTACCCCTGGAGACACAAAAGGCTTTAGCATGCTAATATGCTAAAGTAAGATGGTAAACATTGCGTTAGCCTTTCGTTCAATGGAGAGTGGCAGCCCCACAGAGCTGCTAGCATGGCTGTAGACATTTGTCTTGTTTCTATGTCTATCTCTGAGAGGGACAAACACTCATTTCAGGTAAACTGCCTCAACACAAGAAGACTGTAGAGAAAACATTGCTATGGAACAATAGAACAAATCAATAGAACCCGCGATGCAAAATGCTGTAGGGTGTAATTTCCACTGGGGATGACATGGACATGTTCCCCTCAGTTTTCAAAATCCTATCTTTGCCCAAACCAAAGGTTATCCAATGAAATAGTGTCCATGTGTGAATGACCGCGTCGCCTGTCATCCATAAGTGAAAAACTCCAATTTAAGACTGTTAGGCTGCTGCACTGCGGGGAAAAAAAGTAGCACAATTCACACTGATAGGTACTTAACATCTGATTATTTGCAGCGTTATGGATTAATTTACATTATGTCTGTGCAGCACATTTTTAATGCTTGTGCTGTAGTGTATTTTGTTGCATTTGTGTGAATTTGCAGCTCATCTCCCTTTCCGAGGCTCTTTGCAGAGGAGATGTGGAGGAGTGGGAAAAGGGATGTGTCACTACCAAATATAGAAATTTAATTTACTGTTGGGTAGTGGGTTTCAAGACAGAGAAAGAGAGAGAGAGGGGGAAGGTGGAGAGTGAGGGAGCTCCTGAGGTGGACCTTGTTGTGCTGTCAAATACAGATTTCTCTATAATACACCATTTCTTTGTTACTCTTTTTCCTCTCAATCTTCCTTTTGACTTAGAGGGAGACTCTCTCCCTTTGTCTTCTCTGTTATTTGTTAAGTTGTTGTTGTTTTAGGTGGTATGCTAAGCTAAGCTAATTGCCTGCTGGCTCCTATGCCATAGTAACCGTACAGACATGAGTGGTATCAATCTTCTCATCTGACTCTCAACAAGAAAGTGAAACGTTTATTTCCTTTTAATTAGTGAATCAACCACAGTTTTGTTTTTTGGCCATCCATTCTGGTGTCCAATAAACAAAAAAGCTTTGCGAGAGAAACTAAAACAAATGCCATGTTCAATTTGGCTGAGCAATTCCATTCCCAGTCTCAATAATGTCAATTAATGCCTACAATCTATGACCCATTTTGAATGGTGTGAACTGTATTTATAATGAAAAGGAACATTTAAGCAACACTCATTGGTATACATTATATAGCCTATTAGTACTTTTGTGTGCTTTTGGTCTTGGGCTGTTTTTCATGGTTTGGACTAGGCCACTTGGTTCCAGTAAAGGGAAATCCTAATGCTACAGCAAACAGTGATAGTCATGAATGTGATATTTCATGTTATGTTAGATTCTGCTCAGTATTTTGTAAAACCAAAAACTTGCATTTATAGCCAAATGTTGAACTTGAAATTGAAACTGAAATTAATACATTTAAAAAGAAAGGTGTGGAAGAATGTGACTAGCCTGCACAGAGCCCTGACCTCAACCCCATCCAACACCTTTCGGATTAACTGCAACGCTGACTATGAGCCAGATCTGATCACCCAACATCAGTCGGACATCACTAATGCTCTTGTGGCTGAAAGGGAGCAAATCCCTGCAGCCAGATTCCAAGATCTGGTGGAAAGCCTGAAACCAGAAGAGTGCAGGCTGTTACAGCGGCAGATTAATGCCCATGGTTTTGGAATGAAATGTTTAACAATTATATATGTGTGTGTAATGTTTGGATGTCAACATATACTTTTGGCAATGTTGTATTTTTTTTAAATACCATGACAATGAAAATCTTCTGTTTTCTGTTGTGGCTGACTGACCTGGTCAAAGATGACTGACTGTATCTTGTGTCCTCTCACCTTTGGCAGGTATTTGGATCAAACCCAGACGACAATCCAGGATGAGGGAGAAGAGGGCTGACTTTGTGGCAGGATGCCTGGGAGGAAGGGTGATCGCAGCTGGTGGTCTAGGTCAGCACCTCCATTCTTTCCCCCCTCTTTTTTCAGTGTGTTATTTTCTGTCAATTAAACACAGCACTGTGACCCAAAGAGGAAGGAAAGGGACAGAATGACAACCCAGGTCATCCTGTGACTGGTTTCCAATGTTGCAGCACCTTTTGTCTGTTAGAGGACAATTAAAAATAACTACACAAACGATTACAAAAATGTCAGTTGGCGTAATCTGATCATCTGAAGTGTGTCACCTCAGCTGGAGTACAACACGACAATGTGCCTGATACTTTTTGACTGCAGAGTGTGATTTTGAGGGAAGGAGCTCTAGAATAGATTAAACTTATAATACTATATGGCTTCCTGTTTTATCTCCTCTACCCTGGAGGTAAGTAAAAAAAGAATGGTCAAAATCAATGCAGCAGATGACTAGAAATCCTGATGTTTAATCCTTCGTATGGACAAGTTCCAAAAAGGCATTTCCCATAATGCAACTCAATAGCATCTTTTATTGGAAGCCTCTTAACAGACCGCTACGACCTGCAAGCCAAGGGTCACGTGACCGACGGACACAGCTGAAGGAGTCAGTAGGTTAGTTTTCCATAGCCTTGCTACTCTGGTCTGTAGAAGAAGAAAAACAGTGAAGAAGTGTACAAATTAGTTTCTACAGCAAAGAGAAAAACAGGCAAGATGTTTATCAACCTCCTGCATTTCTGTATTTTTTCACCTCTATTACATTTTTATTGTGATTTTAGCAGTGCAAAACATTTAAATATAAAAAGTATGATCATGAGAGGAACAGACTTGTGGCAAGCTTACTTCCCAATCATGCAAACATGACTTCTGGTTAATCAGATTTTGAAAACAAGAATTAAGGATCCCTTCAAAATCTTTACAGTTCATTTATTACTGCATTTCTTCAAATTCATCACTAGTGTCACCCAGCTTATGACTTCCAGCAGCTCTGTTCAGAATGTCTAGAGAAATATCACATAATGAAGAGGACACACCTCAATGCCATTGTAATAAATTCACAACAATGTAATTACAACGTGATTATCAGTTTCTACTAAAATATGTCTTTTGTACCATTTTGTCAAATGAAAACTCACATTATCAAACCCACAGTCACTGTGGTCTGTGAGATAACGTTTAACAGTTCGCACAGCTAATAGTGGTCAACCGGCAGTAAACGTGCTAGCGGTAGTGCTAGCGGTCACGTGACCCTTGCATTGCAGGCCGTAGTGGTCTATCGAGAGTCTCCGTTATTTCACTATACCCCCTCTGCCTAGTGAACACCCACGTCTCCATCCCAGTTTGTAACTTTCCATTAAAAATGTGTAGTCTCTTGCCCAAGCAGAGGTTATTTTCTGACTTTAGAAAAGTCCCTCCAAATTCAAAGAATACATTATGCAAATGTTTTCAGAGGCTGAGTAATCCTCATGACAAACACATCTTCATGTGTAAAATTGGCTCCTTTAAATCAGGGGTAGAAAATGTAAATTAACAATACGAGATATTGCAGAAAAATATGAGACCATTTCTGAGATTAATTACCAGCTTCTTGTATTTCACTTGTAAATTAGGACACAAAACAGGAAGAGTTCTCTGTTTTTACAAATAGGGGGGTTAAAGCCCCTTAAAGTTCTTTTCCATATTTATCCTTGTCACTAATGTCAAAGGGAAAACATCTGACCAGAGAAGCTGAAATATTCTACGCGACAAAAAGAAACAGGTTAAAGGGAACGACACTAGCCTTAACAATCTGTGCATAATGCATGAGATAGATTGTTTTTTTTAACACATTCCCATGTAGGCCTAATACAATTTAGCAGTTTTTTTCTCTGTCCGCAGCTCAGGGTGACAGTCAATAATGTGTAGAGACATCTGATAAGACTGTGTGTGTGTGTGTGTGTGTGAGAAAGAGAGGAAAACGGCAATCTTGTCCTGCTGAGAGAAACAGAAATTCAGCAGGCAACACAGAGAGAAAGGAAAGAGAGGATTGGATGAAAAACAAGAATTAAATGGATGTGTGTGAGTGTGTGTGTGTGTGTGTGTGTGTGTGTGTGTGTGTGTGTGTGTTTGCTAATGTGAAAATAATAGAATGAGGGAGAGTGAGAGGATAAGAGGTAGGCATGTTATATTTTTCTCTGTGTGAGTGTTAGCAGTGAGTCCGGCTCGCCATCTAATCCATGGGGATATTTTGGGCTTGTGAGTCATAGCTGGTTTATGGCACATTTCCAACCCTCGGCCTTTTGACTTGGGAAATAAAAGAGGAAAATACATCCACAAAGACCAAAGAGCATCTATAATGCAGTTATACTGTATGTTAGGTTACAACAGGATAGGTTAGCTTTAACGGTTCCTCATACCAGCTCTGAACTGGGGAAGACTTCTGACACTGCTTCTGGAATGAACTAGAAAACAAATTTCAGTTAGAGACACTCATTCACATTAAAGTTCTACTTGCTGATATTTTTAATAATTTCTTTAATTGTTTTAATCAATCTCTCTCTCTATCTGTGTGTGTGTGTGTGTGTGTGTGTGTACTTGTACATCTATCTTTGTGAGAACCAATTTGAGTTTTAGACCTTGGGAATGAGGACATTTTTGGAAAGTGAGGACATTTTGGCTGGTCCTCACTTTTGGACAGTCCTCCGGGCTATGTCAAAGAGTGTCCTCACAAGTATAGAATTACAGGGTTGTGTGTGTGTGTGTGTGTGTGTGTGTGGTGAATGCTTTGTGTGACTGAATTGTCTTGTTGTGATGTTGTATATATGCCATTTATTCTCAGGTCTGTCTTGCAAAAGAGATCGTGATCTCACTGAGACTTCCTGAATAAATAAAGGTTAACTTAAATTAAAGCTACATAAGCATTTTAAAATTCTATTAAAATCTTAAATAGGCCAGATGACTCCTCTCTGCCTACCGATTCACTGTTTATGACCACTTTCTGCATGGTGAAATGATGGTCAATGGTAAAGTTGGATGCAGCTTTTGTTACAGTTTATCAGACCTGAAGAGCTGTGACGAAAAACCAATCCAAGGTACTTTTCTCTCATGAAAGCTTTTATTTTGGTAACGAATACTCCATATAGCATTACAAATTCAAAATGTGCCCTTGGGAAGGCCAGCAAATGTCATAACCCATTAGTATGGTTATGGCTTTTAAAGGTGCTTTGTTTTTCTGTATTGCTCTGTATTGCTGTATGTTGGAGCAAAATGTAAAAATACATTGAAACCATTATCTCAAGCTCATGAAGAAGAATTTGTGTGAGTGTCCATGTGCCTTTCTCTGTGTATGTGTCCATTAGTGACACTAATGTGGCAGTCTTCACCACCTCCACCCACGCACCCTGTATCAGTCCATCTCTGCTTCATTGTCTCTTTATTTCTTCCCGACAACTTGATATCTGTATGTAAATTGTAATTAGTTGCAACTCGTCAGAGAAGACCGACTTGAGATGCAATTATGTGCTCAGCCATATCATTTCATTATCACATTATTTGTCAGACATTTACACACACACACTTGCACAGACAAACTCATACGCACAAACCAAATACAGCACTCGTATATACCTTGTCACACTCACACACACACACATAGCTGCTCACATTAAGATTCTGACTTCATCTGTGCCTATCAAGCTGTTTAACTTGGTTTTAACATCATCATATCTGACACAACTCTTCCGTCTATGTTCCTTGTTGATGAATATTTTATTTCACATTCACTGACACAGGCTGGTTACCTCCCTACTGAACATTGTAGACATAGTGAGAAAGTTAATTCATGAATTCATGTCACCCATAGCAACAGGGTTAACCTCTCCCTTTCTCTTAGCTCAGGAGTTCTCTCAGTTCCTCAGTAAAAGTCACTCTCAGCAGCTTTTTGAAAAGGTCTTCAGACAAAACTCTTAGCTAGGAACTTTTAGTTCCATGAAGGAGGACTTGTTGTGATAAGATAAGATACAGCCCCTGTGTTTGACTGATTATAAGAGTCATTATGAGCAAGTAAATCACTGTTCAAGTTCCACTGAGCTACAATTAAAGACAACAAGTGGCATGAGAGCAGGGCAACATGTTCTCAACTCCTCTCCTGCATGGAGAAAGGGTTGGCCTGCTTTTAAGCACCAAGTGAAGCCCTGGGTTGAGCACAGTGGGGAGGATGATGACTGGGTTTGAGTGCGGTCATGGCGATTATCTGAATTAATCATTGGTGGTCAAAACCAACAAACAACAGGCCAGTCACATGTTGATCAAATCAATCCTGTGTTGAACGTCGTCCTCCTGCTCATCCTCAGACTGTCAGCACTGAAAGCTCCTGTAGCTGCACAGCTTCCCTGGGCTGCAGCTTGTCTGTGACTATCCACAGGTCAGCCTCTGTAGATCCACAACCAGCAGCCGGCTCTGACTGAGCAGTGGCTGACCTGAACCCTTCTAATGCACGGCACGATGGTGTGGAGGAGATCCAGGCTTGCACTGAGCAGTCGTTTTGTCCATAACCAGAGTAGTTGTAGCAGGTTTACAGCTACCTCTTACCATGCTGTGGTGAATCATGATGACCATGTTGAGCTGCACTTTCGACCACTGAAAACTTATATCTTATACTACCCACACATTAGTTACCAAGAACTGGAGGAAGCAAGCAAGAAGGTCAAGGATGAGCGCTGTGTATTACCTGCTAAAATATGATAAGTGCTGAAAAGAGGGCATTTAATGACAGTATTTACAGCAGCAAGTCAAACATTATCATAAACTCCGCTGCAGGTTTGTTGTGGCTTCTGTTTGACCTGTGCTATTGTCTCGCTGTCTGAAAACAGAATCTGCAGGAGGTCAGAGAGAGGTGAACCGAAAAGACAAAAAACAAACACTTGTGAGCTTCAGAAGTGGTAACACTGAAAAATAGAGAGGGGAAACAGTAGAGGATGAAATTGATTTTGGAGCTGCAAATGCAAAAGATACAAACTGCAAGAGATGTAAAATGAGTCAAGCCTCATGAATTGCATGAAATATTGTCTGGGGCTTAAAACCACTGTGGTTTTTGGGGGGTTGTTATCGTCACTCCCTGCTGTGTTGAGCTTGGCGTTTCCTTGTGGGGAGTGACAAGGTCAGAGTCTAGATGCATCGACATCACATAGAAGGACAAGTGTTTTTAAAATGTCAGGCGAGGGAAGGGTAAAATAGTGTGGTGTACAGGGAGTGAGAATTATATTACAATCCAGTTCACCAGATCTCAGTTCAAAGACACAATTTCCCCCATCTATTCATCCAACATTGCTTCCAATTTCTTTGCCTTTTCATAAGGATGGCAATGCTGGTCAGTCAGTAGGTCAGATGTTCGATCGAACACTTTGGTCCAGACTGAAATGTCTCGTCAACTATTTGATGAATTGCCACAAAAGTGTGTACAGACATTCATGGTCCCCAGATGATGTATTCGACTGACTTTGGTGGTCCCCTGACTTTTGCTCTAGCATCACCATGAGGTTCACATTTGTGATTTTTAGTAAAATATCTTGTCAACTATTGGTTGGATTGCAATGAAATTTAGACATTTATGTTCCCCCCAGGATGAAATGAAATGAGCCTCTGACTTTTCATCTATGTTCAATGACCAAAAAAAGTGATCAGCTCTCTTTGCACACTTTAGTCCTGTTTGCACTCGTCTCTCCATCCAACAAGGCATCCAATTTTAGCCTTTTTACTCTGTCTCTCCGACTTTTCGATGCAAATTTATCCATAAATTAGCAAGACAAATGTGTGATGGATGTCTGTTCTTGTTTTCATTGTAGGAACACCTGAAAGTTTGTGTTTCTTTGGTATTTCAGGGGTTGCTTAGCCTCACAACTCTAATCATAGTCTACATGTCGTCCAATGTGTTACAAAAATATATATTTTTAAAACTCTCAATAACAGTGGGATTCGCTTATGTGTGGGTTGTCTAGTCTTTTAGGTTTCAATAATCTTAAGGTCTGTTCCCAGCTTTACCTTATCACTGATACAAGCAGGTCAATAGGTCTTTGACTCTGAGATTTCAATGTAACACGTGACAATAGGTGAGTAATATGATCTCAAAAGGGATAAAATGAGGATACCTCATCATGTGCCTTTGAAGTTTCAAAGTTGCATACTAATTGTATACATCCATTACTTATACCAATCCTTTGCAGGGTCGCAGCTGTTTTAACAGACTGTGATGTACTCCTCATGATGAGTAAACTGAACTTCATGTGTAAAATTGGTGGATTCCCCTTTAACAAAGGGACAGCAGAAGGTTTTTCCAAAAATGTAATGGGTTTTTTTGTTCCTGGAGCTGTTTCACAAACATCCACAATTAGATAAATGTTTTCTAACTGTAAGCAGCTCCTCTATTTCCTGGAAATCAATTTTTTAGTATGTATGCTAATGCAACCATTTTTTTGAGTACACTTTATTCTTTCAGTTTTCTGGTGTGTATTGCGTAAAAAGCATGACTCATTTTATTTGTTTGCAGAAATTTGCTCTTAGCATCAATATCGTTATTGCTGACACTCTCCAAATAAGACTGTGAAAGGCATCCTGGGAAATGTAGGAAATCAGTAACTGAAGTAAAAGAAGGTGAGGCAGGTTTAGGGATGGTGACTAACATTTACAAAGTGAATTATAACAATGTATTAATAGAAATAACCTCTTGAACACGCTGGTCATCATGGACTGAGATTCAAACATTTCCACCTAAATGTTAGTATGCAGCTCCATAGTGAACCATCAAATCACCACCATGATTTTGGTGTGTGTGTTGGTGACCAACTATAAATCAAACAAAAAGGTTAAATCGCTGTACTGTATGTGCTGTAGCTTATGTATTGTGTGTGTGACTGTGTGCATAAAGGCGAACAGTAAGGAGGTGAGAAGAGGAAAAAGAGGGACACTCTTTCTAGAAGAGAGAGAGGAACAGGAGAGACGAAGAACAATGCAGCAGAGATTCAGAGTTGGAGAGCTTACAGAAGCACAAGAAGACAATTTGAGACAAGAGGCATCAAAGAGGAAAAAGTGAACCCGAAATGAGAGCAGGAGAGCTGAGAGGAGGATGTTTAGTAGGGAGGGCAGGAGAAAGAATAGCTGAGGTGAACAGAGGAGGACGATGACAGAGGAGTAGAAGTTAAGAGCAATGAAATGGAAGAAAATTGTTTCTGAGAATGGATTAGAATAGAATAGATAAGGAGACAAAAAGAAGAGGAGAATAAGAAAGATGATTATTTTATAAGGACAGGAAAGAATGAAGAATCAACTTAATGAGTAAGGAGAAGCAAAGGAGATAAGAGCAAAGGAGGATGGAAGTAAAGAGGAGAGGAATAGAGGTCAAAAGGAGAGGGGGCTGAACGGAGGAGAGGAGCTGCTGGATGAGCGGCTGGTGAATTGGCATGACATCTGTGGGCCATGAATCAAAGTGATGACAGGAAGCCTTTGAGCACCAAGAGCAGCATGGAGTATGTTACTGTGCTCCATGCGTGTGTGTGTACATGTGCTGTGATGGGGGTGGGTACATATGTGTGTCTTCATAAAAAATGATAAACCAGCCGAGGACTGAGCAGCTTTGAAAAGGCCGACTCGGCACTGTCACTTTGTTCTTCCAACAAAATGATGATGATAGTGCTCCTTAGACAGACAGACACACACACACACACACACACACACACACACACACACACACACACACACACACACACACACACACACACACCATACACTCACCAGTCCATATCATTTGGGGACTTTGTGATGTGGGTCTCCATGGAAACGGCAACAACTTAGTGCTGGCTGATGTATAATGACAGTGAGCATTGCACCTGAAATGAAAGACAGGGAGAGAGGGGGGAGGGAATAAAGAAGGAGAGCACAGCAGACCTTAGAAAGGAGAGGAATCCTTGGTGAGACAACATGCCATAGATTAAATGAAGGCTATTTTCTTAAATAGGCCCTCTGGCTTTGTAGTTTTGACTTATTGCAATTTTCACCCGTTTCAAATGTTATCATTTGATTGAATGGGCGTTGATTGAAGCAGTGGTTATCAGCCTCATATACATGGGTTAGAAGGGGCCTGCTACACCTGCCGGTAGGTTCAGAAGGCCGTTATCATCTATTCACATGTCACTCACTAATGTCACATCGCCTTAGGTTTAGGTAACAAAACTACTTGGTTAGGATTAGGAAAAGATTATGGTTTGGGTTAAAATAAGTACATTACGGGGTGCCCCAGTAATTCACCTTGTAAAGCGCATACCATTGAGGCTGAGTCCTTAACACAGCGGCACGGGTTCATTTCCAACTTGGACCCTTTGCTGCATGTCATCCCCTCTCTCTCTCTCCCACCTTCCTGTCTTTCTTTTTAGATGTCACTATTGAATAAAATGGCAAAAATGCCCCAAAAAATATCTTTAAAAAAATATGTTACGTGATGTAACTATTTAAATAAGTCAACGTGACTTTTGGTTTCACACGGGACACAAACCCCGGCCTCCTGGGTGAAAGTCCTGTATTTGTTTGATCCATCCATCCATCCACCCAACCACCCCAGCCCCCTACTTGTGTGGAATTTGTCCCTCTTTATACTATGTAACCTGAACATGCTGCACTGGCTCACTGAAATAAATTGGTGATACCAGCCTCCTGAGCCTACCAGTAGGTTTATTAGGCCCTTACTAGCCCATATATTTGGTACAGATGTGTGATGATAACGCCTATTCATTTGCCTGATAACAGTCAAATGGGCTGTAATTTTGTTGTAAACCCCTTAGGTGTCAGCCGTTCCTGGACCACATACTAACCTGAACCACATACTAACCTAGGCCACACCGCCGACCTGAGCAGTGTGTGTGTGTCGCAGAAGCTCTTGCTTTTCATTTCGGGGCCCATGTTAACAGGTTAGCGCAGCCACACAGCCCAGCTGCAGTGGCGCATCATCTAAAGATTCGGAGTATCACCTTTTTTTCCTTTGCCTTTTTTTTTTCTTTTGTTTTTTGTGACAAAAATCTGTTGATAGTCATATTGACATCAAACCAGCAACAGTACATCATTCCCTACAGTTTCAATGTCTGTATCTGTAGAATATGTCACAGACATGAACAACACTTACAATTGTGCACAAGCCTCTTAACCTTTTTCTGTCTAAACTAAATATAAATTAAATTTATAATTAAATGAAATGGAACATTCTATTGTTGATGGCAAACTTCATGTAGAAAGATGAAATGTCGGGATCACCAAAGTGATTCCAGTTCATCCTGAGGGAAACAAGAGTGTCTGTGCAAAGTTTCATGGCTGTCCATCATGTTTTAAAGCAACAGATGGCTTAAATCACTAACTGCACACAACCAGCGCTATGTGGGCCTGTTGAAAAAGGGGGAAAAAATGTCTTGTAATAACATTCATAGGCTGCAGGGCCGAGATGTTCTCCAGTCAGTAGTGACAGCATATCTCCTTGCAATGCCATTTCTCAGATGTCAGTCAACTGCTGCCGTGGAAAACGCCCACCCAGAGGCTCCAAGCTTTGACACTGTTTCCACAAATATGTCCAAAAAAAGTTTTATCCTCTGAAAAATATGCACAAGAGAATTAAAGCCACTCTAATGATATTGATTAGACTGGCTTTTAATCAATATGTGCACTGAATACATGTATTAAATGCAGATATTTGTAAATCTGATGTTGTTACCACAGTTTATTTTAATATGAGATGAGTTTTCTATACTGAGCCATCTATCTTTATAATCTTAGCTAAACAATTTCCTGGTCCATCCGAAGCTCTATTAGAAAAAGGCTGATTATTGTATTGATACATACATGATTGTGTATTTGAATGTGTTTATGACAAGAGGGGAGATGGAGTCATGGGGATTACTCATCACATTGCTGTGGGAGGTGCTATCTTGGATCTGGTGTACTTACATGTGTGTGTATGTGTATACATGTGACTGAGTTGATAAGTTCACTCCACTCCCAAAGCTGCTGTGTGTCACACCTGCCCTGGAGGTTCAAATTGCTCGAATTCCATAAGCTCCATTCATATAAAAAAAATTCATCCAGGATGTCAAACATAAACAACTGAGCCTTATGGTTTTCAAAGTAAAATAAAATAAATAAAAAATGTCAGTGCGGTATTTAAATGTCAACATTAAGTATTCAATAATCTCATAAAATCCAGATCGTTATGGCTTCCATAGTCCACTCCTGAAAAAGAAAGGAACAATTCAAACTTTGAATTTGTATGTTTCCAATTGTTTTGCCAATTTAGCAAAAGACTTGGCTACTGCTGCATTTGAAACACAACTGCTGTCACCCTAACATGTCACGTTTCATTTTGCAGGTAATGAACCATCGCCGTTGGGCACGGTGGAGAGCTACAACCCGGTGAAGCGGCGCTGGGAGTATGTGGCGCCCATGCCCACTGCACGCTGCTCCTCTGCCCTCCTGCAGACAACCAGCATGCTCTTTGTCATTGGCGGAGTCGCCCAGGGACCCAGTAATGCTGTGGAAGCCCTCTGCTTACCGGAGACCATGTGACACATGCAGACACACCGACACACAGGAATAAATGCAAACCGGCGATATTTTATTCATGTATGTGCATAGACACAGACGAAAACACATGAATTGGATCCTGCACTTAAGATACTTTTCTACCTTCATGTCCAACTGATGGATTCCTCTTGAACACTGGGATGTAAGCAACTCTTTTTCACATTCAACAAGCATTTTCAAATGTGATGCTGCAGAAACAATTTGTGACAGAGCCGGACGAATGCAAGATTAAGGACATTC
Organism: Maccullochella peelii; assembly: GCA_002120245.1. Classification (NCBI taxonomy): domain Eukaryota; kingdom Metazoa; phylum Chordata; class Actinopteri; order Centrarchiformes; family Percichthyidae; genus Maccullochella; species Maccullochella peelii. Next base: position 86,403 of record LKNJ01001444.1, read on the forward strand.
AAGCCGACTGCTGTGACTGGCAAGGACAGAAAACTGACAGCTTTTCTACACTGGGGAAATCAGAGGAAGTCAAAAAAAAGAACAGTGCAAAAAACAGACACACACACACACACACACACACACCCACACACACACAGTGTCTGAAGAAACAACACGCCTTTGAACTGTTGAGCATTTTTCAGAATAAAAGCAGGGTACTTTTCTGGATATTCAAGGAACATAGGGCCATATGTGTATCTCTTCTTTGCAGCAGCGTCGCTTTCCCCTGCTGCTCGGGCACTTTTCTATGACCTTAGAAACAACACTTTTAGACAGTGACGTTCTGGGAATGTGAATGTCCGTTTTAGTCCTTCTCTTTTTGTTGCAGTGTTGTAGTATATGTGTGAAAGTTAGCGCTGCTAGCAACCACTACCACAGTGTCAACAACAGTCGCCCTTAACATGCGTTCACACCGCAAGCAACTCAAGCAACTGCTAGTCAGAAGCCCATCCATTTTCAACGACCAGTGAAATGCTGGCTGATGTTGACCACAGTCACTGTGTTTCCTTTATTTCTAGTTGCAGAAAAGTTGGCTGTGGTCAAACTTGTCTGCACCTCGCTTCATCTATCCAACTCTGCTACAACATTAGCAACACAGCGATCAATCGCCAAGCTCAAACTGTCCTTCACACTACAGCACAGGGATGTAGTTGCTCGTGGAGTGAATGCAGAGTTACTCATACCTGCTGCACTGAAGCATCCAGACAAATAAATAATAATCAGCTTTCTGACATGTTATATTCCCCTTGAGTTTTATGATTGATAGCAGTACATTGTTTTTCTTTATTTCAACTTGATGTCAGCCAGATGATGGATAAAATGGGAAGAGCATCTTAAGGTGATGATACCTAGGTAACATTTTGAAGCAATTGCGTTACTCTCTAGGTTTTAGCAAGGAAGAGACTTTTTAAAATAGGACAAAATCATACAGTATGTACTGATTAGAGTTTAATTTTTATGATTATGGTTACATTGATTCAGTGTTTTCCCAGGAATATATTTTTTGGCGGAGTAGTGAAAGGGATCTGCCTGTTTCGGTCTAACCCTAGTGTAGTGTAGGCTACCATGATCATAGATGCTGCCTATTTACATACAAGCCGACTTCCAAAATGTCAAAGAAAAAACGCGTAACTGGAATTAGTAATTCATGATTGTTACGATGATGTAACACTATAAAACTGTAATTTATGTAAGAAGCAGCCTGAGTGCTAGGAGAAGGGCTGAAGCTGGAGCAGGAAATCTGCGCAAGCAACAATATATCTGAGTGCAAGCATACAGTTTGAGCAGAAGCAGAGCAAATCCAAGCACAAGCAGAGGCTATTTGAGTGCGAGAGCAGGGTTTTGAGGGAGAGTATTACAAAATCTGAACATGAAATTAAAAAATCATGTTCTCAAAGTGAAAGACCACACTCTTGATTAAAGAGAGGAAAAAAACCCCATATAAATACAACTTGACACGTGCTTTTTGCCATGACTCTGGCCATCACCACTGGAATCCATTGTAACTGCTGTGCAACCAAGTCGACTACAGCTGCTACAAACTTTTCAGAGCCACCTTTCAATACAGTGGGTGAGCAATACTCAAAAAACAGACTTTTGGTGGAGATTTAGTTTGTTTGGGCTGAAGTGAGGCTTTGTGTACAAGAGTTAGGCATGAAAGATGATGGAGGGATCTGCAGTGCAGAATGTTTTGTGACAGATTCAGTGACCTGTGGACAGCAGATGAGGTTGGGCAGGAAACAAAAGGAATTACCCAGTGCAGTGCGTTACCATGTGGTATGCAACCTCTGTTGGTCTTTCTTATCCTGCCATATTGGTAGAATTTTAGAATATATGGACTTGAAGATCCAGTCATCAGCCCCTCCATTCAGAAATAATATACTGTAAGAGGCGATTGTGACCATGATAAAATTTACCATGAGTTAATTTGACGACAAGGTGATTAAAAGTAAGGTGTGCTACAAAATGATAAATTGCCGTGAGGCTCGCAGTAGGAAAGAAACTTGCCAGACTGGATCGTCAGATGTGATTGGACAATTCACAGTAATGGTCTGTTTTACCACACAAAAACTTGAGATACAGAGAGAGAGAAAAAGACTGTAGATAAGTTAGACAAAGATAAGTACTTCACAGGAGGAGAGAGCTATCTCCAACCCCCAAATATAATATTGTTTCTTACACACACACATCCTTTTCACTGTCTTGCCCCACTTCATATATTTTTCTGGTCTGCAACTCCAGACCTTGTTAACAGAGGCAGACATCCATTGCTGTGGGAGAGCACTGAAGCTGCTGGAGCTCAGATGAGATGCCAGCTGACAGTTGGTTATTTCTGGTGTTGCATTGTGTGCACCTAATTGAGTGTGTTAGGTACAAGCCACACGCTCATCACACATGTACGGATGCACACACAAACGCACACACTCCTCCTTATGCGCAGAGCCAAGTACAGACCTGCAAGCCTGAATGCATGCCTGCAAGAATGTCCCTCACTCACACAGTTCTATCTGGCAACAATCACAAAAGCCTGGAGAGAATAAAGCAATCATTTTGTCAGTAAACAGCTCTGCTGGTTGGGGACCGTGGCCCTCCACTTCATCCAACACTGAGTAGCCTACTCCTACTTGAATCAACTGCAGTTTGTGAGAGTGTGTGTGAGAGAATGTGTGTATTTTTGTCATGGATGTAATTCGAGAAGTGGATAAGGTTTGGCAAAAATGGCCAATTAAATTGCACGTAACTTGCTCATGCAGCAGATATACCCAAAAAGTTTAAAAGTTACAGTACAAAAAGTAATAATTGGTCTTGTGGTGTTTTCCAGATGCCTCTTGCTAATGGAGCCACGGGATTTTTTTTGTGTTGTAATACCTCAATTGGCCATTGGGGAGAATTGGCAACAAGGCTGACCTTGCCACAATGGATCTTATAGCTGCATTAGCTGATTTTTTTTTAGCCACTTGGAGGCAGCACAACAAGCTGTAAACACAACACTGACATATTATCAACATAAGTTGACGTAGTGAACTTGTTAGCAAACGGTTGCTTATTTACACATTCAACAGACCAGGAGCAACTTAAACATTCGTTTAGAGTCGTGTTTCTGGGCACCTAATGAATTTAAGTCTAATATTCACTTTCTTTTAGCTCTGTGGTCTCCAGCACCTTACAACTTTCATAGGAATGAACAGGGCCCCGCCTCCAATGCTGCATCCAGTACTTTATACATCCATGTGCTGGGCAGGTAACTGATAGTAAAATAGTAAAGTTATGCGGCGTAAAAAACAGGTAGTGCATAGTAGGTTTGTCAGAGCTTTGACACAACACGACAACTGCCTGCTGCTGCTGGAAAAGTTGGTTGTTAGAACAGAAATTTGTCGGCTGTACAACCAAAACAACAAGCTAAAAGAGGCTAAAAAGCATTGAGCTGCAGAGACACGTAGCCATTTCATCCATCATTAATAATCCATCATTAATATAAAAAGATATTCATTAGCGCAGCTTTAACGCATGATTTCCTGTGTGTGCCTGTGCTCGCATGTCCACATTCATGGTTATATGTGCATTTGTGTGACTTTGACTGCATGTGGGGGAGCATGTGAGCGCGATTGTTATTATACTTGTATGTGGGTGCATGTGTGTGTGTTTGTGCAAATTCTTGACACCAAGACACACTCACCATCTATTACTGTGTGAGCTGTCTGGAGGATGTGCAACGTCTCCTTTGCAGTCTTTCTGTTTCTCTGGCTCTTTCGATACCGTTTACATGCCACACTGCAGTCCCCCAGGAATTCTGGGACTTTGCCAGAGCTAGCTCTCTCTTTTGGTTGTCTGGTTTGTTTAGTTTTTAGTTTTTTGACACTTTTATCTCGCTCCCTCTCTGACCCTGTCAGTGTCATTCATAAATCTAGAATTTCTCTTTTAATAGGAAAGATGCCTCATAAATCAGTTTTTCTATCTCCTGTCCATGTCAGGCATTTTACTCATTACAAATCCCTCTGCTGCTTCTGACAGCAGGTTGAGAAACAGCAGATCAAAAGAGTAGGATGCTTCAGTACAGGTAGCAGCTAATTACATTCTGTACTTTTTTTAGCAGGCCAGTGAGTGGATGATGCACAAGCATATGTAAATGTGTATGTAAATGTGTTCTTAAAGGACTAGTTGAAAGCCAAAATGTATTGTGGACCTGCTTCCCATGACAAGAGCATTAATATGGTTTGAATTAGCATGAGTTTCTAGGTGAATATTTTCAAATTGAGTCTGAAGAATCTACAGAACCTGAGGCACAGGGCAATTTTACAGCAATAAGTGCCCTAAAGTGATTACACAAGTTTTTAATACCCTACAGTATAAAACAATGTTGACAACAAATGTGCAAGTCCAACACTCATTTTTAGGCACATTTTTATTACCTTGAGCGAACAGATGAGACTTTCATTGCCCCAAAAAGTTGCCTTGTGTATCATTACCTCTCAAACATTTGTTGATACAGTGTGTACTCTCTTGTCCAAGGGCCCTGTTTTAGTGTAGGCACACTGTGCATGGCATGTTCTGTGCCTTGATTCACAAAAATAAGGCCCACATGCTCAGGTTCTGACAAAAAAAATGGGGGGGCATTCAGCACAGTGCAAAGATGGGGGTGAAATATACTGAATTTACACTGTTTTCAGTTTTATAAATCCAATGCAGAACTGTCTTATTTTTGACAATGAAAAGCCTCTGTACTTTTTTCATTTATTTATTCATTATTTTGTGCAGGCAAACTTTAACACAGTTTCCTGGGCAACAGGGAACAGTGTCAAAACCTGCAGGTAGCATAAATGTGTTCCTCTAACATTAGCATATCCATGTGTTGTTGTTGTTTTTTGTTTCCTATATATATATATATATTTATATATA